>PVKE010012729.1:0-37778 GCA_004027555.1 Craseonycteris thonglongyai
TCGCTTTGAGGCCACGAGGACCGAGGATCGAATCCCGGCTCCGGCCCAGGCAGGACCCACATGCTGAACTGGGGAGTTCCCACGGTTCGGTTCTCTAGCTGTCTCTGTCTCTGTCTCTCTCTCTATCTGTCAAAAGTAAAATAGAAATAAATATGCACTGAAGATAAAATAATTACTCTCTATAAATATAAAAAGATATTAAAAAAAATAAAAGTAATTTAAAAATACAGTGGGAGCCCTTATAAACCCAGAATCTAGGTGGTTCAGTCTCAAAATTCTGTTGCAATAAAAAATACACACATAGTACAGCCATCAAGGGTAATGTCAGAATAGCTCCACTCAGTCCTTGACTTACATTTCTCCAGAACCACGTAGGGATCTGGGCACAAGGTCCCTCATGACATGCTCAGGAAGACCCCTCCTCGTCCAGCCTGTCCTTGCACGCCAGCCGCTGCCTCCACTCTGCACGTTCTCATTCCTTCCCAAACTGTCAGCTCTGGGCCCCTCCTCCCATTCTGCTAGAGACCTGCCTGCTCACTCGCTGCAGACCTTCCTTTGGGGAGAGGAAGGAGGTGGAGGAAAAGGGATTCATTATCTGAGCACATGAAAAACCATGTTCCTGCTTCCAAGAAAACTTGGTATAAGCACAGGGCACATGATATACACCCAGTAAAACAAGTAAAAAACCCAGTGGTAAGGCAGCAGCATGCATACCAGGTCAACGCTGGGATTAAAAATGCCAAAGGCATAAAAACAGATGAAGAAGTAGGCTGAAGGGAGGCTTAACAATTCCCTTGCATGGCCCCGGAGCGAATACCATCTTGACACTACCATTGCAGAACCTTCTCCAGCTCCCGGCCCCCACATCTCGATGGGGGAAGGCTGAGCAAAGCCCCGAGTCGTCTGTTCTGCCTGTATGTGTGGCGGCGATTGAATGCCCCCAGAAGAAGCCCCCAGCCAATAGTGGATGAGAGTTCATGTGTAAACACCCAGCTCCTTCTCCTTGGGTGGGATAAACTTCAGATCCCCATTTAAGTCATTTCCCACATTAACTTGCTTGATAATGACACTCTCCAACCTCCCCCCCCCCCACCCCAATAGGCTGCTTCCCTTCCATGGGTTGTTTCCCTGCATGCACACTCCTCTCCTACTGTTTCCTGGTGTTTCTCCCATATAAACGTCTCAGGCTAGAACCCTAAGACTGCTTCTGGGAACCTCAAATAAGACAGACACCAATACCCCCAGAGGATTGGCAAAGCTGGCCTCTGAGGTCAGAAAGGGACACCAGCCTAGGTAGAGAAAGGTCCCCAAGGTTGGCCTGAAGTACATATTTCATGTAGGTCAAGCCCTAGGTTAACTTCTTCCCTGCTTGAGCTCAACAAAGGTGCACCCCCTTTTCACAGACGGGCAAACGGGTTGAGAAAGACTCACGACATTTTCCCATGCAGGTTCTCTGCCTGCTTTGGCCTCCTCCCACCTCAGGCTCGTTCTGTTCTACAGAGGAGAAGGTGGGATCACAGCCATACGGAGCCCAGCATTGCTTTGTAATGGGTGATACCTGGATAATGACAATGCTCAAGTTCACAGGATAACGCTTCCAGTTCGCAGGGAGGCCGCGTGTGTGAGTCCCTAGTTCATATCTTGCCTTGACTTTGCCCAGCTGTCTCCACTGGAGGCCATAGCTGGCCAGGCAGTATATTTGGAGGCTGGGAAGAAAGATGACAGGCTGGCCTGTGTGTGGGATGGGCACGGAGCACATATGTATCATTGGTAGATTATAGGGTGAATGGTTCAAAATTGCAACATGTCATGTTCTCTACCAGTCGTGGGCGGGTAGATTTGGATAAGAGGATAAGCAGCTGGAATCCATTCCATCAAAGGGTCCAGGAGGGGTTAGTGATCTCCCATCCCATTGCAGTTACTGCCCCGTAGACTTCAGCTGGCAGTGGGAGTAGAAGCATACCACCTTCTTCGTTCATGGGTTTTCCATCCAGGATACAGTAGGAAATGATGGGAAACTTGCAAAAAAAAAAAAATCTTTCCAGACCAGAGAGGTATGAAGCATGTGTTGTTCTCTGGAACTTCTGAATAACTTGAGGTTGATTCATCAGATGAAGTTTGCAGACTAATATCAGGCCCTTGGCGAGCTGTGTCTGAGGGGGTGTCAGGAAAGGCTAGTTATCTCTGTTTATTCTGGGTCAGGTACTGCCTATGTAAGCATGGTCCCTTTGGGGCTGGCATCTTAAGGGTGTGGGCTCTGGATCCAGGCTGCCTGGATGTACATGGCTCCTCAGTTCCTTGCTGTGTATCATTAGGAAAGTCACTGAACCTCTCTGTGTCTCAGTTTCTTCATGGGTAAAGCAGGGATAATAAAAGTACCACATCATGTGGCTGTGAAGTAGGCTGACCAGATGTGACATTTTAAACATGACAGAAAACAACGGTATTGTCCTGTTTCAAATGGGACGTCTGGTCAACCGAGTCTCACTGGGCTGAATTCAAGATGCCAGTAGTCTGACCAGATGTCCCCTTTGAAATAGGACAGTGCCATTGTTTTCTGTCCCATTTAAAATGGGATGTCTGGTCAGCGTACTGTGAAGACAATATGCAAAGTGCTTCATCCAGGGCTGGGCACAGAGTAAGCTCTCTGTCAGGATATGTTGTGATCATTATCATTATTGCGATCATGTGGCTTCCCTGGGTCACATCGGAAGAACTGTCTTGGGCCACACATAAACTACATTAACACTAGCAATAGCTGGTGAGCTAAAAAAAAAAAGAGAGGACACAAAGAAATCTCCTAACATTTTAAGAATTTGTGTTGGGCCACATTCAAAGCTGTTCTGGGCTGCAGGTTGGACATGCCTGCTCTAGAAAGTCGTCACATCTCTAATGGGAGAACCATGGACTGTCCTCTTCTTATTGGGAGCAGAGGAAATGCCCGGCTTAGGCGGGTGGGTAGGGAACCCCGATGCCAGAAGTGGCTGGCACTCAGCACCTCTCATCTCAGCCCCAGAGAAGTTCCACATGGGACAGAGGTGATAATAGAGAACAAGAGAGCTCAGAAGAGCCCTAAAATGGGAGGTACAATGGGACGCTGGCCCCCTTGTCACTGTGTGACCCCAGGACCAATCTGGGACTAGGTTTGCTTGTTAATAACAATAACAATAGTAACAATAACAACAACAATGGTTGCTGACTTCTAATAGTCATCACTGCATGTGTCTTCTGTTTGCCTATATTATCTTGTTTGAGCATCCTAACAATAAATCTGTAAGGCAGGCATTAGTATCCATTCCTCTTTACCGGTGGAGAAATTGAGGCCCAGGACATGCAGTAACCTGCACAGGTGAGTTACACAGCTGGAGGGGAACCAGGTAATTAGACTGCAGACCTGCGTTCTTACCCACAGTGCTCTGCTGTCCCCCTGGGAAAGCAGGGCCCATGCGGGAGGGAGCAGGGGTTCCTCATGTGGAGTCCCTGGATGGTGGGTTTCTGGGGGCCCATGCAGCCTCCTGACGCTGCCTGAAATGTGTACATCCACGGCGTTTCTCCCCAGTCTTCCATCATAGGAAACCCAGAGGGGTTTCTAAGCCCTGAATATGATCATGAACCAAGAGCCACCAGCTGATCTGTGAGCACCCACCTTGCTGCACAGAACACTCCATTGCTGAGAGATAAACAGGTTAACTTTCCAGCCTGCGGCTGCTCTAGAGCCTCCCACTGTACCTCCCGGCTCCCAGCACTAACAGCCCCACCCTAGCTTACCACGCGTGGCTGCCCCCACCAGATAAAACACTTCCCCGCCAAGGCAAGTCTTTCACTGTCCCCACCTCAGGTCCTCACCTATGTCACACACACTGAGGAGGGGGGACTCAGAAGTTGAGGTTTCCATTGAGAACAATGGGATTTGGAGCAGGCACATGGCTCAGACACCGCTGTGCCTGGAGTCTGTCTGTCTTGCTTCCTGTCCAGGGGCAGCCGGACAGTCACAAGTGGGCCTAGAGTGTCACACGAGCTGCACTCGTGCGCTGTTCTCGTCACAGCCTCGATCCTCTGAGCTGTGAGCTGGGGATGATGATAACGTCGAGCCCAGGGTGTTGGAGGACCCCATGAGGGAGCACCTGGCCACTACTCATAAACGTTAGCGGTCGCCGTTGTCCTTGTCATCGTGACACTCGCTGCTATTAGCACGTTCCTCTGGTCCCGTCTACACGCACCTTGCCTCCCACCGGTTTCTCTTCACCTGAGATTTCTTCTAGTTCTCCTGAACCTTTATAACTGCGTCCTCATTCTGCTCTCCAGAAAAGACGAGAGCCTTTGAGAAGCTGCTTTTGAGTCCTGGGTGCATCTCACACTTGGGATTTTCTGTATTAATGTACTACGTGCTTTGTAGACTCCAAGCAGGGACGCTCGGACTTCCATGTGCATAGGAATAGCCTGCGGCGTTGGCTTAAGAGCAAGCAGATCCCCCTTCCCTTCTTCTGAAATGGCCTTTGGGGATTTTGTGACCAGTGAGGAGACAGAGAATCACCGCCTCACAGATTCTCCAGGCCTGTCCTTCTGTCCGCCAGCCCCCCACCTCACAGCCCCTGAGAGGCATCCCCACGAGGCGGCAGGCTGCAGGGTAAGACAATGTGGCGACCAGATGCACGGTACCCATTGAGGAGGCTGGGCACATGTTATTGCAACGATAACAACCTTTCGGCTTAGGATAACAATGATGAAAATCGGTATTAAACGACTTTAAACTGCTGAGATCTTCCCTTTTCCCCACTCGGAGAGAAGAAAGGGATGCGAATTTGTCACTTGAACCGGCAGCTGCGGTTCATCTGGACTTCATCGTTTCTGCTATCGTCTTTATTAGCAGGGTTTTTCCCTTTAATGAGTACGTTTCAAACTACCAGGTGTTTTGAATTTTTGTCTTGTTCGCTTGCTTACAGGAGGAAATTCAAATAAAGACCAATGCATTAATAAAAACCGAGTGGAAGGAAAGTGCAGCCCTGGGCCCGACCTCATGGGTCCCCCAGCTCTGGCTGCAGTTCCTGGTGCAGCCGCTAGGAGTCCATCTTGGGAGCATTATCTATTCCGGGTGAGCTCAGGCGGCCCCAGAACGGCTCTGGGTTCCTGTCAATTCTCATTAAGAAGAGACTCAGGATTATTGCCTCCCCCTCCTCTAGCTGGTCCCCAGTGGACGGAGAACGCAGACTCACAGTACCCTTCCGGTTATTCCTGCAGAATCTGTTCCATGTCAGTCCAAGAAAGAGACAGGGGAAAAAGAGATGCAGTCTCTAGGTGAGACACCCAGAAAGGGTCACTGAAACAACTCTCCACCCTCCAGGATGTCCTTTAGGATGTAATCTCAACGCCAGCTGCTGAACACCACTCAAGTCATTCACTGCAGGAAGCAGAGCGACACTGTAACCCCCAAGTTGCCACCACAGAGGGGCTACTGGTCTTCCCAAATCTACTAGGCTTCTGGGACCTCCGGCAGCTTACCCAGGGGAATTATAAGAACACAAACGCAAGTTAGAGCACCCCCTTCTCCTGCCTGGTGGCCCACTCTAGCTCTGAGAACAGGGTCCCCAACACTTCCTGCTAATGCACATGGCATATGAGATCTGATAATTAAGTCCGCGAACTCGTCCAAGGAAAAGTGCTGCATACCTCATTGGTGAATATCACTACGGTCACCTTTGAAGTCCTCTACTTGGGAAGCTATACACCGACGCCAGTGCCCAGTCCACCCTTCAAAGGATTTTTGGAACTCTTTTTCTGGAATGGTCATCAGAGCCATTGTCGTATCACCCTGATATTCTGAATGTCATCAAGATGTCTTCCTTTTAATGTTTCCTTTATCTTTGGGTAAAGAAAAAAGTCACTGGGGGGCAGATCAGGTGAGTAGGGAGGGTGTTCCAATACAGTGATTTGTTTACTGGCTAAAAACTCCCTCACAGACAGTGCCATGTGAGCTGGTGCATTGTTGTGATGCAAGAGCATGAGCTGCTGGTGAAAAGTTCAGATTGTTTTTGTCTAACTTTTTCATGCAGCAATTTCAGCATTTCCAAAGAGTCAACTTGGTTGGCTGTCCAGTTGGTATGAATTCATAATGAACAATTCCTCTGCTACCCAAAAAGTTTAGCAACATCGTTTTGGCTCTTGATTTGGGCTGATGGAACATTTTTGGTTGTAGGGAATTGGCTGACTTCCATGGTGCACTTCAATGCTTTGTTTCAGGGTCATATTGGTACACCCATGTTCGATCACCAGGGATAACACAGCCCAAAACATCGTTTTACCTCTCCAAAAAGTCTTGGCAAACGCAAGGTCTGACATTCTCCTGCCAGCACACAGAAACACCAGCAATAATGAACGCCACTCAGCAAGACACTGCCACACATCGACACGAACACAGCTGTGAGACACAGATACACTGAGTTGTTTATACAGTGCTTCCAACGTAAGTGCACGGTGGCCAGTTTGCAAACTTAATTGTCAGACCTTGTATGTCTAAGACACAGTAGTGGGGGTGGGATGATATCTCTCTGCAGCCTGGAGCCAGTGAGGAAACTGGCTTTTTCCAGGGGAAATTGTCCCCGTCTTCACAGCTCTGGAGACCGCAGGGTGGCCTTTGTACCCTCATTCCTATCTCTGCAAAAATCTGAGCAAAGACAGGATGAAACGAAGTCCGGCTTTTTTTGTCTCTTATTGGAGGCTTTGGGGAAAAGCACTGGAGCAGGAGGTTGAAATTAAGTAAAGTGAGGTGGGAGGATTAGGGGGGATTCCACTTCCTGACAATCGTGAGAAAGGAGAAGTGACCAGCACAGAGCTCAAGCCAAGCCTCCTCTCTGGGGAGAATTAGCCTTAAGAAGCCACTTGCTGATAAGGGTTAATCCACGGCTAAATGGGGCAGTACCAGAAGTAATTAACATTCCTTGACTCAGTTTCCCTTTGGCTGCACAGCACTTACTCTGTGAGTAGAAGTCTCCATTTGCTGTAATGAGTGCAGCAGCCTAAGTCTTTCAGTTCGACATGGTCTCCCCAGGCTTGTCTGGCTCACTGTGGGGGAGGGGCGGGGGGTGCTTAAGCTCTCATCAGCTGGGTGTGTGGCTGAGAGGCGAGGAGGCCCCCACAACCTCCCCATCTTCTGGCTCTAAAACAGTTAATCCTGAGCCACAAAGAAACATTGCACATCAGCAGAAGTCACTGTTAAAGGATTTTCTGTGACAGTCTCCAAAACAGGAATGGAATAAAGAAGAATTTATGTGGATTAAGATTCTGTGGATGTTGAAAGGCCAACAGTTTTTCCTCCATATTTTTTCTTTTCTTTCTTTTCTTTTTTTTTTCTTTACTAACATTTACCTCTCACTACTCCGAAAAAACAGACCTCCCATTTCTTATCTTATTGGGAAAATTCCAAAATGAGAAGGTAATAGAAAACTCCATAATGCGAAACCTCCGGAACCCCCCCCCCCAAAGAATGATTAATAAAGAATAAAAACAAATCAAAGAAGAAAGCAGGTCACTGTGTGGAAGGAAGCAGCACACCTCAAGTTTTACATCTTCTTGAGACTTGTTTTGTCTAGGAAAAGATATTGGTTAGGAATGCTGGGATAGCTCAGCAGGGGAACGCTTACCTCACAATTGCATGGTCCAGGGTTCTATTCCCAGGCCTGGCCCGTGCAAACCCTTATGCTGAACTGTGGCACAACTGGTAAGCACTGGGATGGCTCCTCAGCAAAGACTCTTTCCTCCTGTGAAGGAGGTTCCCGGTTTGGTTCCCGCCCCACGTGGCCCCACATCCACCTGTGTAGAATGAAACCACGTCACAACTAATGACATACAACTCTGGAGACTGCTCTGGGCCCTCCCCACTTCTCTTTCTCTCTCTCACCTGCTCTCAAAATAATAAAATTAATCTTAAAAAAATATATCTCATTGGGGATGGGGAGGAGAATATTCTGGAAAATAAATTCTTAGTTGATGTGAGAAATAAAGAAAGTAGGGTACCATTAGGTATTATCGATTATTAGTTATTGTAGATTATTTTTAAGCCCCTTCCTTAAATGAATGAAACAATGCCCGGCTCCAGGTTATCTTCCTAATTGCTTTACTCTGAGAGTGAGCAGGATCACATGGCTCTGCTTCCGTGTAACACCAGCCCCCTGGCAACAACACTCGCATGTGAATGTGACATCTCACTTTCGTCAGGCCTGCGTCCCGGCTCCCTTCTCTACCCAGATCCTAACAACTGCTGGTCCTGTGTCCGGCACTCCCCTGGGAGGTTACAAATTGCCGGTGTTTTCCCCAGCCTGGCTTCGTCTGACTCACCACGCGGACCTGTCACCATTTCCTCTTATAGCTGTTCCTGGTGCAAAACCTCTTGAGACCCAGCTAGATTTTCCCTTTGCACCATTCATTCCATTCATCTGAATTACACGGCCGGGCAACTTGGAATAAGTCCCCACTCTCCTCAGAAGGCAAAGCTTCTCTGTGCGTCCACACAGAGCACTTACTATAGCTTCATTCCCGAGGAGAAAGGGCAGCAAGCAGAGGGCGTTTCATTTTCGCCGTGGCTACTGTGAGTCAGTGTGAAGAGGACAAGCAGAAGAGATTGATGCCCGTTAGAACAGAAGGGTGAGGACTGCGTCCTAACAGCAAATGTGAGGCCCAAGGGAGGGGCTCAGAGGCTCGGACCCCTTGGCTCTTGCTTTGTCACTACAGCCCTATGAGGAATGCATTACAGTATCCACTTACTACAGATGTGCAAACTGGGGCTCAGAGAGGTTAAGTAACATGTCCAGGATCACACAGCTCAAACGTGGGGCCGCCTGACAGCAGATCCTGACCTACGACTTTTTGTAGGTGATCAGAAAAGGGTTGGTGGGCTGCTCTCCCGGGTCACTCAATCACCAAGGTCATGGGTCTGTGTGCAAGGTCATTGTGAGACAGCGGGCAGAGCTCCAACGGGCTCAGGAAGGTGGCCAACCACACCTTTGGGGACGGCAGGTTCCACCCACGCCCAGCACAGCTTTGGGAACAGCTTTAAATCCATAGCCAGGCCCTTAGCCTGGACTGACTTTCAAGTTTCCTTTGAAACCTGAAACACTGCTGAACAAAGTCAAGCCTGTTTCCTTCCCGGTTCTCATTTCTCTTCCACACCCGGACCACAAAAAACCCTTTCAGAAAACACCATGGGACACACACCCAGCAGCCACATCAAGAGGATCGGAGATAAGGTTGAACCAACCACCCCATTCTGTGAGGCAGGGACTTTTTGCTGGTTTCTACAGACCTGGCCCAAGCTCCCCAAACCTGATCCTCAGTGGGCGTGCGGGCCACCTCCCGCTCGTGGGTGGTGACGGTGATGGAGCTACAGTCTCAGCAGACCACAAAGGGAGAATGTAGAGGGGGCTCCGTGGTCGCTGCAGCAGGCGACTGCATCTAAAGTAGGTGTTAGTAACGGTCCGTGTTCTAATGTGAAGGGGCTGGCTGTGTGCCAGACACTGCATCTCATTATCTCAGTGCTAGACAAGTCCGTGAGGACTGTGATGATGCCTCGTAACAAACAGTCCCGAGCTCTCAGAGGCTTCCAAGGACAACCCTGTGTTCCTTTCTTCCACAGGCCTGTAAATTGGGGTGCCTTTGCTGGGTTTAGATCTGCACCACAATTCCCATTCCAGGGTCAGGGCATGCTTTTCCTGTGACAGACGACAGAAATGTTAGAGGGTGAACAGGAATCCTTGGTACCTCCTCAAGTCCCACCTGAGAATTCACCCTCTGTCAC
This sequence comes from Craseonycteris thonglongyai, assembly GCA_004027555.1. NCBI lineage: Eukaryota > Metazoa > Chordata > Mammalia > Chiroptera > Craseonycteridae > Craseonycteris > Craseonycteris thonglongyai. Next base: position 9,788 of record PVKE010012729.1, read on the forward strand.
TTCTGCCCATGTTCCACTGGCCAAAGCATGTCAATGGCCAACGGCATCACCAGCAGGTGATGTCTTCCCCAGCCACAGGGCATCTGGAAAGGTACAGAGGGAAGCGTGCAGCGAGCGAGTGCGAGAAGCTACCATAGGTAGGTGCTGTCCTTCCACCCACTTCATGGAGGACGGATGGCAGAGGGGAAGTTCGTGTCGAGCCATGGCAGAGCCAGTCAGACGGCTCCAGACGCCACTGCCAAGGTAGACGCTCAGAAGTGGAGGGAAGGTGTTCCAAGTGGTCTCGGCAGAGGCCCTTCACTGCCTCAAGGTGACCTCCTGGACCAGACAAGTCGGTCTCTTTGTCAGGAGGCAGAAGGGTACTGATCTTTAGCTGGAGCCAGACTGCCTGGCTGTGTGCGGCCTCACCTCTCTGAGCCTCAGTTCCCTCGTCTGTTAAATGGGAGCAAAGCTGCCCCTTAATATAGAGGAGCCGTGAAGGTCAGGGAGTTAGTGTCTATGAAACGTTCAGAAGGGCGCCTGACCCATAGAGAGGGACATCTCAAGTCAAATACAGATGAGTAAACTAAAGGCTGGAAGCTGAGAAAACGGGCTGAACATGTGTCCGCACAGGCTGCAGGCATGAGGTAGAGCCAGGAGGCTCAGGACCTACGACGACTGTCCGGAAAGTCTCCGGCCAAGTCATATGAAAGCAGGCCTTTATGGCGGGATTGTTTTTCCGGACAGCCCTCATAGTTCCAGGTGACATTAGTGTGGGGGGTTAAAGACCACGGGGCCCAGTTCCTTGCACCTGCTCCATCTGTCCAGGGGCCGAATCTAGTGTAGTGATTGAAGGGTGGGTTTTTCGATCAGACAGCCTGGGTCCTGGTGCGTACAGCTGTTCGAGTTTAGGCTGAGGGCTTCCTTCCTCAGAGCCTCAGTTTCCTCTTCTGTCAACTAATGGCAATGCGTTCTATGTCCGGGAGCTGCAGGGAGGAACGAGGTGTGATAATGAGCACCAGGTCGGATGCAGAAGCTGCAGTCTATTCATCCAGAAGTGAAGAAATGTCAAACATCACCGCTCTTCTCACTCAGTGTTTTCTGTTTTTGTGAGAGAGCTCCTTTGCCTAAAAATGTGTTCCTGTGAATATAGAGTGGGCTCACTGTTGTTGGTTTTAAGTGAATCACGAAGTGACTCTTTTAAAAATTACTTAGTTTTATTGTCCAATATGATCAATACAGTGGAAGAAGCTCTTTAAGATCCTGAACCATTTTCCAGGGTACCAGAGGTTCCTGGGATGAAAGGTTTGAGAATTGCTTGTTCCAAGCAGGGTTTCTCAAGCCTGGCTACACGTGAGAATCACCGGTCCTACCCCGGGCATTTCTGACTGGATTGCTCTGCTGCTCTGGGCACTGGGGTTTTACAAGCTCTGGGTGCCCAGCCAGAGCTGAGAAGCAGGTTCCGAGGCCTCTGCTACTCTAGGTTGGAAATGCAGAGTCCTGGGTCCACACCAGAGCTTAAAACGAGCGTCTGCATTTTAACAAGCTCGCCAGGCCAATTGCTGGCAGAATGACATCCTAGAAGCTCTGGTTTCAGTGATCTCGCATGTAAGAAAAACCAAACTTCAACTCTGTCTGAGTTCCGTTTTCGATGACCATGGTTGCTATCTGTGTTCTGTTCTCCTTTTTGTGGCCAACACATGGATTGTTTTGAGAGAATGCCTGGTTAGACCCTTCAGAATAAATAAATAGGAATGAATTTGTAGGTACAGATTGGACAAATTACCCACAACTAGTAAACTTCTCTCTCTTTACATTCTTGTAACTTAAACACAGACAAAATAAATTCATTTTTTAAGTTGAGGGAAAAGTAAGGACTAACAGTTTGTTTTCAAGGTCCTCTGTCAAGGAGAGTAAATTCCTACCCCCTAACTCCTCACGAAAAGTGCTTTCTTCAACCAATGACGTGTACCTTTATTTTAAAGGCACATCACGCTAACAGTAAGATTTTTCCCAAGAACGTTTCATCCATCAAAGGCGGTGGCTGAGGTTCAGTGAGTAAAGCTGTCCTGGAAGAAAAAAAAGCACACCGTTCACACTCCAGCTCAGCCCCTTAGGAGCTGTGTGGCCCAGGGCAGGTCACATCGCCACTCTGAGACTATCCTCTTCTATAACATAGTACTAAATCCTCCTAAGTGCCTCCTCAGAGATGGGTGAAAATGCAACAAGGTAACAAATGTAAGCGTTTGGGAAGGAGAGTTGCAGATGCATTATTATTGCAACATAAACTATGATTGCAAAGATGATGCGTGGTTCATGTACAGAATTTGGGGGGAAAGAAAAGTGCAAAGATCGAAACAAGAATTACCCAAAATCCCATTCCAGTGTCCAAACTGTTTCTCGAATCCATGAAGCATCACTATAAGCAGTCTTGGCTTTGCCCCATTCCCTGTCCAAGGCAACATGTACCCATGGGTTTGTGTTAGGCTGACAGATGTCCCGTTTGAAATGAGACAGGAAACAATGGTGCCGTTCCATTTCAAAGGGTACATCTGGTCAGTCTACTGACCCTTTGAATTTATCCCAGTGAGAGGCGGTTACCACAGGTACTGTTTGAAACAGGACTGCCCCCTTGTTTTCTGTCCCACTTAAAATGGGGTGTCTGGTCAGCCTAGGCCAAGACCAACATCCTCATTTTGCTGATAGAAAAGCTGGGGTCCCAGAGGGAAATGACAGAGCAAGGTGACAAAGCTCATGAGTGGCAGAGTGGGACTAGAATGCAGTGTTTGGGTCCCTCACAGCTTATGTTATGCTGCTTCTTCCAGGACTCAGCCAAACACTCAGACAACTCAGTGTTTTCATTTTCCTCCCTCTGTTCCATAGCAAGACCTTTTCTCTTCCTAAGACATAAAAAAAAAGGGGGGGGTGAGGATCAATTTGTAACCCACTCTTCTCTCTTCTCAAATCTGGAGCCACTGACACAGGGGGTCACATTGAATGCCCGGTATAAAGCTGATGATGTGAAGAAAAACAAACAAACAAACAACGAAAACCCAGAGGAAGGAAATCTGGCTGCCTCTCTGTTGTTTACTCACACAAGAACTAAAATGATCCCTTTATTTTTCGGCGGACGGTCACGTGGGTCAGCCGCATGTTGGCACTGGGGTTTGCAGTTCCCACCAGATGACTCAGCAGAGCGAGGGACATGGAGGTTTATTTAGCAGGCGTCTTTGAGCGGCTGCCCACCACTATTAAGAAAAACACGGCTGCTTCGTGGTCATGGTCACATCATAACGCAAAGCCTTATGCCATCAGCACCCTGGGACCTTACTTCCTCTCCTGCTAAGGAGAGACCCAGCCGGCTTGTTTCAACCCACAAACCCTCGCTTGCTGCCTCTCTGGAGGGCAACCCAGGCAGCATGTCCCCACGCTGGGATACCCATGAGGACATTTGGAAATTGTGACTTAAATGTCACCACGGAGGCCTTAAAGAGTACGCATGTACACATGCACATACAGGTGCATGTGCACGCATGTGTGCACCAGTACCCTTGCTGAGTGTGTCGTGAGGGAAATGTCTGCGTCCACCTCAGGCAGGGGCAGCTTCAGCTGGAGCATCGACCGCCACCCACCTGCCAGTCCAAGCACTGAAACAACTGAAGCCTCAAGGCCACGTCAGAAAAGTAGCCCTCCAGAGCTTATTTATACTAACGTGTAAATGACAGACACGGCTTTTTTATTTTTTAACAACTTTTGTTAGGACACAGATGCACAAGACCACAAAGGGTGGGGGAGGGGAGGGTTAAAGGTGTGTTAAAGAGGGAATGGGGGTGGTATTAAAATAAAGGAGAAAAGGCATACACAGAAGATGCAGGACTGAAGACAGCGTTTCTCCTATCAGACGTTTGCCACGGACTGACTCGGAGCTCATTACAACTATGGTCTGAATGGAAACTCATCACATGTTTCTGCTCCTGCCTGTGCTTCCTGGGCAGGAAGCCTTCCAGTTCGAGGCTGCTGTGGTCCACCATGGTCCTCCTGTTGGTCCGGAGTATCACAATCCCTCAGACAGTCCCCAAAGCACACCTTTGGTAATCCCCCTTAGACATCTCTCTGCAACGGACAAGCCCCAAATATTGGGGGGCAGCTCGGATGGCTCAGCAGGCTGAACCCTTGATTTGCAGCCCTGAGGTCTGAGGATTGAATCCCAGTCCTGGTTCTAGTCCTGGTTCCGGTCCTGGCTCCAGCCCATGTGGACCCCTATGCTGAACTGTGGTGCGCTTCTCATGTGGGGGGGGGGGCCTAGTTTGGTTCCTACCAGGTCGAGCTTCCATGTAGGAGGCCCAAGGTTCGAGCCCAGCTCGAGGGGGCATGCTTCCCATGCGGGAGGCCCCTGGCCCAGTTCCTGCCCTGCAAAGCTTCCTGCCCACCTGTGTGGAACGAAACCATGCCAAAAAAACTAATAATGTACAACTATGGAGACTGCTCTGGGCCCTCCCCCTTCTCTCTGTCTCTCTCTTTCTGTCAAAAACAATAAAATAAATCTTAAACAAACAAACAAACATTGTTCTTGGATGAGTTGTGTTGAAATGAAAGGCAACCTGCAGGGGGATACTGGAAGATGAGAGAGGAATGGGGTGGAGTGAATGAAAATAGCAGGGTGTGAGACGGGGGTCTGCTTTCCTTCACAGAAATTTGGAGAGGAATCACAGCAGGGACTCAGTCACCACTACTTTCAGGGCTGCTTAGCACTTAGTCCTCGGGCCCTTTCCCCGAAGTCCAACATTTCGCAATTCTAAAAGGGAGGGCTTTCTTTCAGGCATGGAGAAACCAATCGGGCTTGGGTTTGGCTAATAGAACTCAGATGCGGTCTCTTTCCTCCACTCTGGTGGAGGCCTGAGAGTGCACGTCCCCAGATCTGATCTGGAAGAAAACATACGTCTGGGGCGGGGGCTCTGATAGCATCGGCTTGCGCATGCGTGCACGCGCATGCACCCGGCCAATGCCAGACCGTGTGCTAGGAGGGAGGTTGGCAGAGCTCTGCAAGGGCAGCCCCAGGAGGCGATCAACCTGCTAAGACGGGGTCCAGGTAGGGTGCAGAGGAGCAGAGCCTCATCCCTGGCCTCTGCTGGCCCAAGAGTGGCCCTTGAAGTCTAGTTCTTAGCACACTGGACAAAGTTCTGGGTGGTTCCCATCCACCTGTGGGATTTCAGCTCAGCCTTCAGCCACATGGCAGAACCTACTCCCAGCAACTCCCCCATCCACTGCTCTGCACTCTGGTCTCATTCTCGCCCAGGACACGTACACTGTCCCCATGCCTCAGTTTCCCCATCTGCAGGCTCACCTCATAGATAGTTGCAGAGGGCACACGAGAGGGGGTAACTAAGCAGTGTTGCCTGGCATGGATGGGGTAAGACTCAGCTCCTACCCTGATGTGCAGGACCCCTGCCCAGATTCCTGGCCTGACTCTCCCTAAGAGACAGAGAGGAGAGGCCATCCTGGTTTCTTAACAGTGTCTGAGCATTTGGGTTTGTCATATGCATGTCAGCACTTGGAATTGTCAGTCTTTTAAACCTTAGCCATCCTCATGCAACATGGGGATGTTTCACTGTGGGTGTGATTTCCATTGAATGAGTGAATGTTTAGAATTAAATACGACACAAAGTGTCCACTTTAAATAGAGGGTAAACAGAGAGAGAGAAAGAAACAGAAATCGGAAACATCCCACATCATGCTTCATAACAAGAGCAGTGTTATGCAAATAGTGAGTGGTGATAAGGCTTCATCCGTGACAAAATAAGAACCCTGAGAAATAACAGCCAAGGAGGCGACAAACTCAACAGTAAGCACAACATTCTCCACTGAAGTTCTCTGTGAGTTCATGTTTTTGCTCTGTCCCCTGGTACCCCGGCCCCTGGTTTGGAGGCTCACCTGTCAACTCAATCCACATCCTGGTGACCAAGAGGGTCCCTCCACTTCAAAAGGAGCCTGCAGCTTTGGAGAGTTGGAGAAATGGGCCCGTCGGCCTCCCAGCCCATATTGAGGAATCCTCTACTCACTGACGGTCTCAGGTCTCACCACCACCACCCCCACCCACCTCACTTGCCTTCTCCCCAGAGGTATTGGCAGGGACCACCTCCCACAGAAGCGACATACGTGTGAATTCATGTGCCGGGGTTAGCTTCTGGGGAAACCCGAACTAAGACAAGACTCACTGACTGGAAGAGACCCGAGTATGTGAAACTGGGCCATTCGGGGTGGGAGTGGGGGAGGATCTACAACATAGGATCATAGTAAGAGAGGGTACATGACAAATACAATTGAGAAAATAAAGGCGTCAGTGTCTCATGGATGCCAACCCTACAGCCTCAGCCGGGGAGCTCACCAGCTCTCCAACTGTGACGACCCATTTTAGGGCCGAGTGTCCTAGCATCAGTTGGCCTAGACATAGCGTCATACCCTTCAGAAGGAAGTGGCGGCCTTCTCTACTCTATGTTACTTGAAAGGAACTCTTAAAATCCCAAATGAAGAGCCCACCCACTCTGCCTCGGTCACCCACAAGTCCCCACATGGCACTATGGGCTGACTGGACCTTCATTGCAATGGTCACTCTAAAAATAGAAGCCCCACCCCTACGGCATGGGGGAAACCACAGAAAGCAGTTCAAAACCACTTCCAGGGGCCCTTCTCCTGCCTCCAGTAAGCTATGAATAGAAGTGGGGCTGCTGTTGGATGAATGGACTGTTTGCCTGAGTCATAAATCAAAATGCAATGTCCAGAGCGTGAACTGCAGCATTTACACCATCTATCTCCTGAGCAGGAGCAGCCAGGGGAAGGTGCATCCTACTCCCAAATGCTGGTTCCCGGGAAGCAAGCAGCTCCTCTTGGTGGGGGTCTCCCAGTCCTGAGAACCCCGAGCCAGAACCAAAGTCCAGAAGGTTCCATAAACCGCAGGAAGTGGGCTTCTGACTCTCGGAATCTTTGCAGCAGTAACTGTTCCACCCAGTAGCCCCACACCCCAACTGCAGCTCCAAGTGGACGTCTCTCAGCCCTGGACCAAAGTTCTCCCACTCCCCTGATGCCTTCGTTTTATTTTATTACTATTTTGCTTTACATTTTATTTTATATTTTACTTTATTTTTTATTTTATTTTATATTTTATTATTCAGATTTCAGCCAGCTCCCCAAGAGAGAGAGGGAAAGCAAACAGCTGACCTCATACAATGTAGTTTTTTCTGTTGCATGTTTCTATTTTGCTGACGGCCTAGGGCTTGCCTCACACTTTGTAATAGTTCTCAGCAGCCGTGTAAGGAAAGACCGAATTTGTCAGCTCACCCTGTCCTCTACCACAGGAACCGCTGATGATGTCCATCAGCCGGATGGTCGTCATTGCCTGACATCCATAGGGGGTGGGGGTGGTCTTGGGGCCGAGCCGGCCTGAGTCCTGCGTGTAGGCCTCCAGATCGCACTCAAGTGACAGAAACAGAAGGCTTTCACCACTTGCTACTGCTTTTCTTAGGACAACATACTGAGGGAGGAAACTCTTCATTAGTAAAAGCCCAAGTGCTCACCATGCGGGGCCCCTGGGATCTCATGGGCACCTCTCCTCCCGCCTGTCAGCCACACAGCCTCCCATGGTTCTTGCCAATGTGTGGGACACAGTGTGATCTCAGCACCCCGCGTTCGCTGTTCCCTGGTCTCCCCCCAGCTCCCCTCACCTTCCTCTGGCCTTGGCTTTGATGTGCTCCTGGGTGTCCAGCCTCCCCTGGACCGCTGCTTCTGACCCTGTGACCCCCTCCCTGCACTCCCCCCACCACGAGCACCTGCCAAGCTCTCCTCCTCACACTCATCCCGGTTGATGTGTGTGGCTTACTGTCTCTTCCCAGGTACAATCCGAGCTGCATAGGACCAGCGGATTTGTTTGCTTTTCCACTGACAAGTAGCTGGAGCAGGGTTTGGTGTTTGCTGTGTGCTGAACTGGGTCCCCCAGGTTTCATAGGGCGAAGCCCCAATCCAGCACCTCAGAGTGAGGTGTATTGCAGATAGGGTCCTTCAAGAGGCGATTAAGGTTAAAGAAGGTCACTAGGGTGGGCCCTGATCCAGTATGACTGGTGTCCTTATAGGAAGAGAGTAGGACACAGACACACACAGAAGGATGACCATGTGAGGACACAGGGAGAAGATGACCATCTGCCAGCCAAGGAGAGAGGCCTCAGGAGGAACCTGCCTCTGGATGGACCACGGCCTTGCTGATGCCTTGATTTGGGACCTGCAGCCACCAGAACTATGACAGAATAAGTCTCTGTTGTGTCTGCTTCCTAGTCGGTGCTGTTCTGTTATGGAAGCCCCAGCAGCTTAATACCACATTCAAGAAAGACTTGGTGGGTGGATGGATGGATGGATGGATGGACGGACGAACAACAACATGCTAGAACTTATTAGACACATCACATGTGAGGGAAAGTCCCTGGCTGCCTCCTCTGGACCAGAGAACACATCAGTGCTAAAGAAGTTCCCCAGATTCATCTCACTCCTCTCTCTTCCTTACCCATAATACCATGGCTATTCTGCCCATTTTTTTGAGGACAAATACTCCAGAAGCAACATCAATAAGCCCGCAAGGGTTTTTTGAGTACCCGTTCTGAGTGGGGGTGACAATGTATAGAGTAGACCCCTATTCCTCGTCCTTGTGTCTGTTTTGAACTGTTTCATCATCCTCTGGTCTTAGCCGCAAACTCCTCGGGCTCAAAGCTAGCACGAAAGCCTCCCGTGCAGTTCCGTCCGTATCTCCTGCGTCTGGTCACTTGGCCTGAGCAGCAAGCACAGCAGGACCAGGGCGTGCCTCGGAGCCTCGGAATTTGTTGTTGTTGTTGTTAATTGTGAAATGTTTGGGGGTGACATTGGTTGGTAACAATTAGATAGGTTTCAGGTGTACCATTCTACATCACATCTTCTATGGATCGCATTGTGTGCTCCACCACCCAGAGTCAGTTCTCTTTCCATCACCAGACACTTGATGCACCTCCCTATCCCTCCACTCCCCTCCCCCCTTACCCTCAGGTAACCACTCAACTACTGCCTGTGTCCATGAGTCTTTGTTTTCTTGTTACTTCCAGTTTTATAAGACTGAGGCACTCACTTTTTAAGTCATCTCTGTGGCCCTTCCGATCACAGGTCACGATATGGTGAAGTCAGCACATGGCTGGCTGCCTACTGTATTCCAGGCCCTGAGCTACTTCCGTGAAAATGACAGCTCCGATCCCGTCTCTCCATGAGCTAAGGTGCTGGGGGAGGGCTGGGAGACCAGAGGGGAAAAAAACCACTACTATAAATAAATATAAAAAAGCAACAATGTCATTGAATAGATCAAAACAAATAAACAAGAGACTCAATGGGCTTCCCCAGTATGGGGGAGGGACCGGATCCATAGGTTGTGAGGATGAGAGGTTGGGAGCGTCTGTCCTGGAAGATGTCTGGTCCCCAGGAGAGGAGTTAAGGACCCTTCAGCCAGGGACAGAGAAAGAGGGGAACATGAAATGAAGTAAAAGTAGTTCCTGAAAACCGCAGGCCAGGTCAGTCTCTCCACATCTCCTCAGCTGCCATATTCCATGGCCACCTTATGTTCTGGTCCTTTTCCGTCTTGCTATTTGGAGCCTCTGCCTCCACATGTCAAGGAAGCATTCCTCTGGGGGAGGACCTTCCTCCTGATTGCATTAAGGCCTGAGATTGTAGAAATCAGATGTGAGCGAGCCTTCAGCTCTGAGACACAAGAGCTTGGCCCTGGAGCGTTGACTCCTGGTGTTCTGAGCAAAGGAGGATGGGAAAAAACTCTCGCAAACTCTTCCCAGGAAATGGGACCTGAACCAGGTCCTTCAAACAACAGGAAAGCTTGGGGCTGCCTTCTCTCCACCCCCACGGCATGTTGCAAGGACACAGCTGTGCCTCTGTTTCCTTGCATGAATGCGTGTCTGTATCTTGACCAAGACTTAAGTCACACTTGAAGTCCTGGCCCAAGTTTTCCACAGGGCCGTGGGCGCTTGGGGACAAATTTAGCCTCTAGTAAAAGAGCAAAGTCTTCTGAGGCCAGACATTAAGCCCCCATCTGCCCACGGAGTGTATGGAGTTGGAGGTGAATACTGCGTTGTCCCAAAGTAGGTCTTTGCCACAGGGTTTCCTAGTCCAACCGCCTCTAATGATACCCTTCCAGATGTAAGACTAAGCCTGTTTGATTTGTACCATATGGCACCGATGCTGGTCTGCGCATGGTTTGGGAAGGCTAAATCTGCCCATTGATTCATGGTGTTTTTGAGGGACTCTTATCAGACTGGGATGGCTGAGCATTCTCCACCCACCTCGTCTGTGCACCCACAGGGAGGCTCCGGCGGGAAATTATAGGGTCAGGAATGGCGGACTCTCACCCAGTTTTGCAATCTCAAAGAGGCCAGAACCAGAACACAGAGCGGTATTCTGAAGTCAGCGGAAGTAAGAGGCTTTCTCCTGATCTCCCTAAGTTGCTCACGGCTTGATTTCCCAGGCTTCCAGACCAAGGCTGGTTGACTGGGCCCTGGGTCCTTACAGGGCAGACAGTCCAGTGACTGCAGTCCAGCTTCCTCCCAGAATTGAGCATGAAGTGGCTGGGGAGGGTCCAACTGCAGCAAGCAGTAGGATAATGATGGCAGGGGCACTGCTGGGCATGGTTAAGGCCCACAGACTGTGAGGCCACCTAATGGAAAGCAGCCTTGGAACTGGGCACCTGACTGGGGTAGCAGGGGAGGTGGAACAGGGACTTGAAAGGGTCCTGCCAGATGGTAAGACCCAGGACTGAGCTTTAATTAGTCTCCCCCAAGTGGGCCAAGGTCACGGCAAACGGCTATTTCCTGAGAAGAGGATAGGGGTGGCATTTGGGTTGACATCAGCTTGGAACTCCCTTCTTAATACAACTTCTGTCGTGTATCTAATAAGTTGAACACGCACACTTCAGTGTACCTGATCTTCTTAAAGCTTAGAGACTCTCTCATCATTGTGTTCCCAGCTCCTCATACTTGTAACAGATTTTGCTTCTTATAAAAAGGTAAGTCCTGTTATTTGGGGCATAAATATTTGTGAAATGTCCATATTTGGAGGAGGATTCTTTGTCACAGTGTCATTTGGCTTATCAAGTTGAGCCCCTCTAATGATTTTGGCTCTCATTTCTATTTTATCTAAATGCATGATTGTCACTCATCTGTAGGATCCTAAGGGACTGTCATCTAATAAAGGAGAAATAGCCAGCATACAGTAGGCACTCAGACACTTCATTGAATAAATGAATAAATTAGAAAGTAATAAAAGGAATCATTTTGACATCTACATCTCTATGTTAGGCCACATTCTCAATTATTCAAACACAATTCTGTTTAGTGATTCATTGTTTTTTTCAGTCTATTTATTTCCTATACTCAATTAACTTAGATTTATCTTCCAGGGAGCTGAGATTTTTTTTTTTCTCCAACAAAGGAATATGAGTGGTATATTTTTAAGTATTGGTTTCATTGCTTTTTATAAAGATTATTCCTGCTTGCTTTTAAAAAGAATTTAGGCAATAATTCCTAAGAAAGCAACCAGTTGCCCAAAATGTATGAATGTCCCCCAAATAGTATTAATGTGGCTATCTTTTCAAACATCTTCCCGGGTACATACACAAATAGAAATCTGTCACCATATATTTAGCTAAATATATGGTGATAGAAAGAAAGCTGACTCTGGGTGGTGGACGCATATTGTAACACATAGATGAAGTACTGTAGTATTATACACCTGGAATCTATGTAATTTTTACTAACCAATGTCACCCTAATGAATTTAATATAAAAAAAATTAAAGAAAAAACAAATAGAAATCTGAAGAGAGAATTTGATACACACAAGTAACACTATTCATGTTATTTTAAAATGAAAGTATACTAATCTTACTTGAACTTAATTGGAAAAAATACAAAGTAACATCGTTGTAATTGCTTCAATCAGTTTTTAACCACAAAAGAGGACCATTTCTAAAAGTCCCTCTAATGTTAAGAAAAGTGAACGCAAAGGCTATACGGAATGAAGCTTGGTGTCCTGCCCTTAAGGTGGCGCTATTTAACTTTCCCCATTGGAAAAAGAAGGCTGCAGGGCCCCACTAATTGTCTAGCGTGTGCACTTGGACAGGGTTTAGAGGTGTAAACTGCATTCTGAAATAGTAATTCCACTGGGCTGTAAATTCCTGTAGCTAGCCTTTATACTGTGTAAATTCCATCTTGCACCAATTACCCCACATGTGCATAATTCCATGTTCAGGTGGATTTATATTTCTCTCCAACCATCTACCACGGTTTCTCCATTTTTGATTCTTCATAAGTCTCTTGTTGTTTAACTCCACTTCATCTAGCAATTCTCCAGTGGCCCAAAGGGAATTAACGAACGTAATGTTTCTGATTATCGTTATTGCGTTTTCAAAAATACCTATTTGTTGTCATTATACCTGAAAGACAACTTTCAAAGTATTTCAGACCAGCCTTACTTCTCCCCTTAGGGCGGTTTGTAATTTTTTGCTTCCTTGGTGCCTAAGTGATTATTTTGTAATTCTAAATTTTGAGGACTGCAATAAGATTGTGGGGTGGTATCCAGTATTTCCGATGTGTGGAGCGCCCTTCTGTTGGCACTTGTAGTTCCTTGTTTAGGGAAATATTCCCTGCCATAGCTCTAAATACATTCATTCACCTTTCATTTGGTGATGCCTCCTTACGTTGAGTTGTCTTTGCCTGCCGTTGGTGTTTACTACCTTCTCTCTGCTTGCCAGAAGCATCTCTCTCTGTCTTTTTCCTTTCCATCCACTGTGACAATCTCAACACCTTCCTCTATCAAATTGATCATCCATGGCTACTCCCTTCCTTGCAATCTTTTTTTTTTTTTTTTCTTTAAAAAAAAATTTTATTGTTTGAGAGAGAGAGAAGGTGGGCGGGGGGGTGGGGGGGGGGAGTGAGCAGAGAAGTCTCCATAGTTGTACATCATTCGTTGTGACATGGTTTCATTCCACACAGGTGGATTGGGGCTGCATGGGGCGGGAACCAAAGTGGGAGCCTTCCACATGGGAGGTGAGCCTTCACCACTGAGCCATCCCGGAGGCTACCAGTTGCACCACAGTTCAGCATATGGGGTTGCATGGGCTGTGGCTGGGAATTAAAGCCACGACCTTGCAATTGTGAGGTAAGTGCTCAACCGCTGAGCTGTCCCGGCATCCCAATTCCTTGCTATCTTAAAAAAACACTGGGAGCACTGAAATACTGGTTTCCCCATTTTTCAACTACAGTTACTTCCAAGGCCACGTGGCCAGAGTAGAGCTTCTACTCATGTCTGATTTCAATGTCTGGGTTCTTAGGGTACTCCACTTACTGCTCAGCTTTTTAAACTTACGTTCTGAAAGGGTTTTGGTTGTTGCTGTTCACTTACAACTTCAGTGGTGGATCTAGAGGGTTCTCTACTTTATAGGTTTATATAATATTAGGGAATTGATATTTTATTCCAAAATGTCAATCTAGCTGTGAGCTTTCACTTTTTTCCTTTCACTACCCACCTCCTACTTCGCCACTCCCCTCACAGGTCACATTTTGTTCCACATTTCTCGTGTCCATAGCCAGAGATCTTTACATAAGTGCTCTCTGGGACAAGATGCAGTTGAACGTGATGTGACCAAAAACATTTCAAGTCAGTGAAGAGAGCTGTAAGAAATACTGGTCAATGGAGACATTTTTTCAGGTAGAAAAATGTCATTTTATTGAAGATTTCTAGGTAATATGTGTATTTCTTTGCCCCCACTAGTAGCCTGTATTTATAAGAAAAAAAGATGCAATCCCTAGATAGTATCGTGGATATTTTAAGTGTTCTCTACCTGAATTTCTGCTCTACAAACTGACCTTTCCCTTATCTACCAGATTAGAAAAGCAAAATCCACCTTGTCAATACAAACAGCTTGGTTCCCTGGTTTAAAAAAGGCTGAAGTCATGACATGTAAACTCAGTCGCAACCATCTTGGCTCTGTGCTGAGCCTCCAACACACAGATTCCAATCCTGCCCCAGGACCTTTGCACTGGCTGCTCCCCCACCTTAAACACTCTTCTCCTCGAACAGCATGGCTCACTCCCTCACTTCTTCTAGATTACTTTCAGCATGGTATTTTATCAGAGAGAGCTTCTCTGACCACTTCATTTAATAGAGCACCCACACACATGCACACATGCACATGCGCACACACACACATTTGTACACATTCACATGTGCCCACAGAGACATGAACACAACCACAAACACATGCATGCATCCACTCACCCAATATTCACACATGTGCAAGCACACACAGTCACATACATGGACACACTCTCTTTGGCACACACACACACATGTGTGCACACACTCACACCGCTCACTCACCTTCACCCTCCTTCACTTCCCGTCATGGCGATCATCACCAGCTACAAACAGACCCGAAGCATGAGCAGCCCCAGGCTCCTGGTGATGCTGCAGCTCACCCACTGAGCATTGCATGGCCTCCGGCACTTGGTGAAACGCACTCACACCCTGCGGAATGCATAGATGCGCATGCGCACACGCACTCGCGCGACCCAGTGGGGGACAACCCGGGGAGCCCCGGCTTACGAGTGGGCGTGGGCTCCGAGTCAGGCACAGGGGAAGGGGTTCAGTCCCTTCCCTCGCTTACTGCTGACGTGACCTTGGGGGCACTGTGCCACCTCTTAGAGCCAACCCCACCCCCCTGGGTGCTAACAGGGACACCCAGGGAACTTCCTGGGTGGTTGTGAAAACAGAAAGGAGCCCCGCACAGAGCTGGGGGCACTGACTACATTCTGTCTGCGGTGTGACTGCCATAGTGTCCCTCTGCCCTAAATGGGTCACGCTTGTGTGCTGTCCCTGCCCCCACTCATCAGCTGAATCAATGCCGGTGAAGGACTGAAGCGGCAGTTCTAAGGCGGCAGGCCTCGTCCGCTGCTCTTCCCAGCCCAGCTCTCCGCAAGGCGCAGGCACGACGTTTTGGTGCTCAGGGCTCGTGCCTCCCAGCAGCCTCTGCTCCGGAGGCCTTCTCAACCCCTGCTCTCACAGCTAGAAAGAAAAGAGTTAACAACGGACCCTTTTTGTCTGCTTTGCAATCTCCCTGAAGCATTTCCTTTCCCTCCCCCGTGCAGGAAGGAGAGAAGAGCTCACTCTGCTTCCCATTTCTGAGCCCTCCTCGTACCTGCGGTGGGGCCAGAGGAGCTGACGCTTAAGGCTTCGGACACGGAGGCCTCTCTCCCAGGAATGCAGGGGCCCCGGTGGCTCTTCAGATGGGGCAGCGTGTGCGACTCAGGTTGCCCGATGAAATAGAAATGATTTTTAGGAGAAAGCATGCCCCATGCAAATACTCGAACTTCAGATAAACAGCAAAGAATTGTTTTAGTATACAGGGCTGTCTGGAAAGTATCCAGCTATGGAATATGCAAAATAGGGGCTTTTCTGGCTGGATTTTTCTTCTTTTCTGACAGCCTTCATATAAGTATGTCCCATGTTTGAATTTCAGGTAAAAAGGAATTATTTCTTTTTAAGACTTATTTTATTGTTTTTTTTGACAGAGACAAAAAGAGACAGAGAGAGACAGGGAGAAGGGGGAGGGCCCAGAGCAGTCTCCATAGTTGCACGACATCAGTTTTTGACATGGTTTCATTCCACACAGGTGGGCGAGGGCCACACAGGGCAGGAACTGGGCTGGGGGCCACCTGCGTGGGAGGCATGCCCCCTCAAGCCCAGGGCTGAACTGGGGGGTGGGGTGGGGCGGAAACCAAACTGAGGGCACCCTGCATGGGAAACACACCCCAGTTCAGCATATGGGTCTGCAAGGGCCGGGGCCGGGGCCGGGGCCAGGATTCGATCCTCGGTCCGCAGGGCTACAAAGCGAGCGCTTAACCTGCTGGGCCATCCCGGCTTCCCTGAAAACATTTTCAACACAGCCCTTGCAATATTTTAGTGATAACTAATGAGTCATTTTAGTATAAAGTGTATCCCATGCAACTCAAAGATTCTTTTCATTGTTGTGTGTTGAATAGTGTCCACTCAGAGCCTCAGAATGTGACTTTATTTGGAAAGAGGGTCTTTGCCAGTGTAATTAGTTGAGATGAGATTGAATGAGAGGGGGCGCTAAATCCAATGATGACTATCCCTCTAAGCGGTGACATGTGAAGTGACAGCATCTACAAGCCACCAGGAGCTGGAAGAGGCAGGAAGCATCCTTCCCTAGAGCCTCAGGTCCTGCAGGGACCTTGACCTCAGACTTCTGGCCCCCAGAACTGGGAGGGGACAGATTACAGTTGTTGTAAGCCCCCCCATTTGAGATGAATTGTTATGGCAGCTCCAGGAAACTAATACAACTGTTTATCTGAAATTCCCATTTAACTGGCGTTCTGTATTTTTATTTGCTACATCTGGCAATTCTCCTCAGCAATCACTCTGGAGGAGTGGTCACAGGGCCTGGCTTTTATCCCTGATTCACTGGTGACGTGGGCAGGGCATCCACAAAGTGCTCAGAAGGGCAACAGCCTGGGGAGGCTGCGCTGTCTCCACCACCACCCACACCGCCAGCAAGCCCTCGTTCACTCTTGATCCGACTATGGTGACACTGTGTGCTGCTCACTAGACCAGCCATGCAGGCCTGTGCGGTCAGCCTCTCAATGCAGCCCTGGTGCAAGGCACTGAGACCCTCCCCCAATCTTCTGGATTGCTTAAGACCCCCAAAGACACGTAAGTGGATCGAGAAGCGCAACCTTACCCCCTTAGCCCACTGCCACAGAAAGGTAAAATGACCCAAATTAAATTTCTCACAAACCCTAACAGATGGCAGGAAAGAAATGAAGGAAACGGTTGCAATTGAATTTGTCTGATTGAAGAAAAGCAGCGAAATAAAGAGAATGTCCCTGTGTCGTGGAGTGAATCCATGCCCCCTCCAGTGTGAGTGTCACATATACTTTGGCTTCTTCTAGAACGGTTTCCATTTTCTCCCTCAAGGAGTGAAACGCCAACTTCCTGACGACGCAGCATGTAGATGGAGGCTGCTGCTGCTCTTTGTGGCAGGGACATTCCCCAAGTGTCCAAGGCTCTGCCATGCGTGTGGGACGTGGCTTCTCCTCCTGCCCCCTGCTTCCTAGAGTGCAGGATGCTGAGCTCACCCTGCAGCTGAATACATGCTCACGTCTGTGACAGAGGGAATGCTTCCTCTTATAAGATTGCCCAATGATTGTGGGACCACCCACCCACTACCCCCTAAATGACCCCCCGTTTGCCAAGGCCTGGCCTCAGCCCTCCTGCGATGGATTTGGTGTTCAAACGGAGGGAACGGAATTCCTGGGTCTCTCATCGGGCCTAGAATTTCTTAGGGGCCCAGCAGCCCCTTTGGTAATCTGTCTTTGTCTTGTTGGATGTGTCATCTTATTTCTAATGTTGGGTGGGTGGACTTTAATGATGTCAAAGACACAGACAGAACCAGCTCCCAAGGACCGAATTCCTCGCACGTGCACTGACATTCACTCCTTTACAGAGGCCCTGAGATGTCCAGAGGTTCAAGGCGAGGCTGCGGTTCCATCAATAATGTATGAGCCAGGAGGGTGGGGGGGACCCGGCCCCCACTTACCTGGCTGCAAGGACCATGTCTCTAGTTCCAATCTTTCACCAGCTGCCTTGTGAGCACACCCCACTGCATCTGCAGGGTTCTTACACACTTCTGTTCCAGCCTCCTAGCAGCAGCTCTGTGACAGGGAAGATGTTCTAACCATGGATGGATCCCGAGAGGCTATGGTTTGCACACCTCAGTCACCCCACTCCCTGACAGCAAAAGAACTGGGTTTGAACCCAGATCCTGACGTCTCTCTATCAGAAACAGTGACTCCTCTAACCAAGACGTTCGGAGGCTACCTGCCCTTCATCGAACAAGTAGCCTGAGCTTGAATCTGAGCCCACTTTGGAAAAAAGATCAGATTCATTCATTTAAAAAAAAATCAGCATCATCACTCTGCAGTTGCCGATCAGATCTTCAGAGGAAGCTGGGAAGGGCCAACCTCCGTCCGACCTGGACCAAGTCGAGGGAGCGAGGCTTGCTTCAGACAGCCCCTCGCACACCCTGCCCGTCCCGTTTTCATCCTTCTCTGCAGCAGACATCATTTCTAGTAGCTTTCGAGGCTACCACTCTCTAAATAGCCCCCTTGCCCATCCTTTTTCTTTTTTAAGGGAAACATCTGTAAAAAATAAAAAGCTGCTGGGAACTAGCCATTTCCTAGAAAAAGGCATTGGGCGCTGAGAAAGCTGCCACTTGTGAGTTTTTTCTGAAGGGCCTGCCTTTCAGTATTTAAAGTTGTCAACGTGTCTCATGCTTGCCCTCCGACATAAGGCAGGTTCCGAGATGCCAAGACCCATCAGCCTAGCACGGCGACGTTGTCCTGAGGAGATAGAGTTGACTCTGTGGGGACAACTGGTCCCTAAGACACCCGGGGAGCTTGCTGACTCTGTGTTTCTGCTCTAACCGTTTGTCAAGTTCATCTACTGGATTTCCTCAGCCTTCCCAAGGGGTCTTTCACACGAGCCCAGCAGGTGTGTCCAACCCCCACGACAGCTGTGCACACCCCAGAGATAGGCCACACTCCCCAGCCCTGCCCTGTCCCCTGGCCTGGGGCAGCTGGCCTTATTTTTCAGCAGAGCTAATTGAGAGCTGCAGGAAGGTGGTGCCTACAGACACCAGAGGCCTTTGAAGCAATAAGGTGAACGATCCTGGCTGTGCTTTACATTCTTTACCTTCATTTTAACAAGTATTTCAACCCCCTTGAAAACTGCTTCTCTGGCAGAATAAACAGTGCCCACACTGAATCGGGAGCAGGTCCACAGTGTCAGGTGGGAGGGGGATGTTGCAGCTAGACTTCGGGAGGCATAGCAGTAGCCGGGCTAATGCAGACGTGCATTTGGGGAGAAGTGGTGTGCAATTCAACTGGCTGTCATTTGGGGAGGTGTGGTGGGATCAGTGTGGCACTGTAAGGTTTTGGGTTACACAGAAGCAAGAGAAATCGTATATAAATCATAGAGCGTTACAGAGGAAAAGGGAGCCAGTGTCTGCCTCTCGGGCTGTTACTCATTGTGCCAACACGGCTGCCTGTTCGGGCTCTTTCATCTCTGGTCAGAGCTCCAGAGTTAGCAAAGGGCCCGCCAGCCGGAGAAAGAGGTGCTATAGATTTGGGTCCTAAGAGACGGGGGCGTGACCATGGACAATCCATTCATTCACTGCGTATTGATTGAGCACTGACTATCTGTTCTAAACAATGGGTTCTGAATAAAACAGAAATTCTAAGGAACACGCCCATTGGAGCCCATGCCACACCAGCACTAAGAACATCCCCCTGGGAGTGGGGTAGAAATACAGAGTCTCAGGCCAGCCCCAGAAAGGCTAGGACAGAGCCCAAGTTTAAGGAGCCTGCTCTAGCAAATGAAAGGAAGGTGTAGGAAGAAAAACCCACATGGCTTGGCTCCTCCTCTGGAGATATATAGACATGTTTTTTAAATTTGCTTATCCACTTCTTTCTCAAACATGAGAAACTAGTGAAAGGGAAGGGGTGACGTGGGCACCCTAAATCTTAGTTAGAGCTTAAGTAATGATCTCTCTTTTCTACGAAATTTGAACCTCCATGAAGACCTGAACTCTATCAGTCTCGCTCCCCTCTGTATCTTCAGCACTCAGCACCGTGCCTAGAAATGAGTAGGTGCTTAGATGCTCGCTGGCCAAAGGCATGAACCCAGGTCCTCAATCAAAACAGACGAACAGCTTCTCAGAGGGCAGATAACCCCCGAAGTCTCCCACAGCCAAGCCAACTCTGAACCTGTGACCTAGAGGAATATTCCGCTACCCACATCCGCCCACCTTCGTTGCCAGTAAAAGCCAGTTTGTAAAATTACCCAACATCAGGCAGACAAGCATGGGGATTGTTGGCAGCTCCTGTTTGCCAATGCAGCATGACATACCTGCTTCTCAAGGATCTGGGAAGGGCATGCCCACTGGGGACTGCTTATCCCTTCTCCCCCTGGAGGGTTCTCAACCACCCATCTGCCGAGGCAGGGAAAGCAAAGGCATGCTTGCCGGATGCGTGCTGTCCTCTGCGGGAAGGCTCCCTGCTGCCCAATGGGCACGCATAGGCGTCGGAAAGGGATCTGAGGAGGAATTAGCACACTTAACAATAGAGACATGTTAAAGAGGTTGGGGGTTCTGGATTTTGTGTGTGACAGGCGCCGTCTCATTGATCCTCACAAGAAGCCTTGGCCTCATTATAAATGGGGCATTGGGGGGCAATAAATACCTGGGAGAGGGGCTTCATGGAAGACTTGGTGAGAACATGTACATGAACTGCTAGCACAGTGTTCAGTATGTGCACCTATTTATTATATGCCCACTCTCATCATTTCCACTACCATTGAGCTCCCACACTTCTCTGATGGGAACTCCTGTAAGCTTCATTTGCAGAGGAGGCTCAGAGAAGGAAATGTAGTTGCCCAGGGTTGCACAGCTTTTAAAACTGATGGAACCAAACCCTAACTTCCCAAGCACTCTGACTCTATATGGCCAGACCCTTACTCTCCAGAGCATCATTTAATTGTGGTACAAGCTTCGTGATGATTTGATGAAAGGGTGAAGGTTGAGCATCATTTGGCCCTTATTTAGGCATCAACAGATGTTAGCATGTAGAGTATCATTTTTAGAACAGATGTTCTCATGCCTTTGAACCTCAGGACCTCTTTACATTCTTTTTGTCATTGTTAAATTTATTGGGATGACATTAATTGATATCAATTACATTGTTTCCAGGTGTACAATTCTACATTACATTGTCTATACATCACATTATGTGCTCACCACCCAGAATCAGCTCACTTTCCATCACCGTGTATTTGATTCCCCCTCCCTGCTCCCCACGTCCCCATCTCTCCCCCCCACCTCCCCCCTTTACCCACAGATATCCACTAAACTATTGACCGTGTCCATGTTTACATTCATAACACCCTGATGTGGCTTATATCTATTGGTATTTGTAGAATTTGATATCAAAATTGATCAAATTAAAAAAATATTTTGTCCATTAATTTATATGAACAAGAACAAGAGTAAACCCATTAAATGTTAACCCAAATAACATATTTTAGAAAAATTATCACATTTTGCAAAATAAAAGAAATGCAGTGAGAGGATTCACATTGTTTTACACTTTTGCAAACCGTTCAATGACTAGCTTCATAGGAAACAGCTGTATTCTCTTATCTGCTTCTGCACTCAGTCATGTTGCAGAAGCATGTGAAGAAAGGCAAGCCACACACAAATGAAAATTAAGAGGTACATTAATAGTATTTTGAGATAATTATGGGTATTAGTCTTTAATACTCCACCAAAACTCAACAAGAGGTAGCTTCTTACTGATTTGTTGCATTGTGGAATCTGAAACCAAATCAATTGACTTTTTGTACTCTGTTGCTTACTCTTTATTGGTTTATCGTGTACTTTGAATTGATCTTTTACTCATGCATGATTTTCTAACATCTCACATCGGTCATTTGGAAAATATTGGTTCACTGGGTTATACAGCTCTCCCAAATGTTGCTACAACTCATTACATAGTCTGAATTACATTTGTTAACATCACCCCTGAGGTCGTCAGGAAATGTTTTAGGTATTAGGAAGTGGTCAAACTTGCCATGACAGACACAAGGTTTTCAAAATTCTAATTTTTGCTTAAACGTTGGAATTTCTCCTGGAAGTGACAAGCTCACTTTGTTCATTCTCAAGAAAATGTCTAAGTATGCTTGTAGGATTAACCATAGTTTATCTGTCCATCATTCTTTCAGTAAGCGTTCTTTGAAAAAAGTCAATGGTTCAGCTCATAGCTTCATCACTCAAGTGCTTTTCCTTGAGATTTCAAGATAGGGCATTTGGTTGTCCAGACACTGGAGGGAAGCTGACATACTCATTGTGTGGTGTTTGCTACATCAGATGAAATATTAAAAAGACATGTACTTAAAAGTCAAGACTTAATATTCACTATTTTAATGCTTTATCAAGCACATCCTTAAGGAAAGCTTTCTTTCTTTCTTTTTTTAAAGATTTATTTTTATTGTTTTTGACACAGAGAGAGAGATACAGAGACAGAGAGACGGGGGAAGGCCCAGAACAGTCTCCATAGTTGCACATCATTGGTTTTTTCACATAGTTTCATTCCACAGGTGGGCGGGGTTGCACAGGGCAGGAAATGGGTTGGGGGTCTCACCCCGGTGAGAACCGAACTGGGGTCACTCCCCAGTTCAGCATATGGGTCCGCAAGGGCTGGGGCTGGGATTCGATCCTCGGTCCCCGGGGCTGCAAAGTGAGCACTTAACCCACTGAGCCATCCCGGCTTCCCAGAAAAGCTTTCTTTTAACTGCAAGCATGTGATGGTGAGAATCATGACATATAAGAAATGCACATTGATACCACTGCCTTAATCCATGCAAGGCATCAGCCACTTTACCTCCCATTAATTCAGCACAACACTGTGAAGACGACAAATCATCTCTTAGTATTATGAAAATATTGCTACCTCATGGACCTCCTGAAGGAGTGCAGGAAACCCTCAGGGTCCAAGGAACATAGACTAGGATCTGGGTTATAAGCTCGGGAATGGGGTTTATGTCTGTTTTCTTTGACTTCATGCTTAACAAAGAGTGGGAGAAAGAAAGGGAAGGAGAGAGGAAAGGAGGAAAAGAGGGAGAAAGGAAGAAAGAGATGCTAATTAGTAATACAATAGACTGGACTGAAATTTAACCCCCAGGCTAGTCCCAAAGCCTCAGATCTCCTTCTGGTGGGAGGTGGTGGGAGGGCGAGTCACCATGGCCTCGAATAAGTGCTGGCCTCTAATTGGGTATCAGTCCTGTATCAGCCATGGTCTCACCAGGAAGCAGCCTTCCCACAGGTAACTGAAGAGGGTGCCATGGTGGTGGTGGTGGTGGTGGGGGCTATAGAGAGAGGGTGGGGTTCAGGAACCAGCAAAGGATAGGGAAGCCTCCAGAGACTGACAAGAGCCGGGAGTCGTTACCACCTGGGCTGGTTGGGGTAAGGGTGAGAACAAGAGAGAGCTATGTTAGGCATGGAGGGAGCAAAGAAGAAACCCCCCAGCCTCCCCCGGATACTACCCTCCAGTCCACTTCTGCAGTCTCCCATTGGCTAATCCCTACAGAAAACAGGAAGCGAGGGAGCCCCAGTCGTTCAGTCCATGCAGGGCAGCCTCCCAGGCACAGAGGTGTGAAATGCGGATCTGGAGGGTTAGATAGAGAACAACCGCACAGCTTCCAAGTAACAGTGTCCACGTACAGCACGTGGCCATGTCAGTTCCAAAACAGGCTCGTGGTGATAAGGCTCCCTTCTCTTAGCCCCATCTCCCACCAGATACCGCAGTGGGGTCTGCAGACCCCTCTCTGCTAGCAATCTCCCCCAGCCCTTCTTACCCCAACTGGTCCCCTGGCCCTCCTTCTGACCCCTCATGGATATCCAGGTCATATTCTCTTGACCTCTCCTTGTTATACCATGACTCACCGCTATTAATCCTTATTTTATACCAACCCCTGGGTCCGTTCAGCCTCCAGCAGCCTGGTAAGGGAGCTGTTATTACAACTCCCATTTGGTGCACAAGGAAGTTATGAATCAGAGTGGCAGAGCAACCAGATTTAGTAACACGGCAATGAACGGCAGAACCTAGAGACTACAGCCCATGCTGTCAGAGGCTCCTGCCAATGCCTTGTCCAGCAGGGTGGCACCAGAGAACACTGCCCTGAATTCTACAAAGCCCCAGTTTCAAATTCCAACCTTGGGCAGCCTTGAGCAACTCGCTCTACCCACCTTCTTCCAGGGCCTCAGCTTCCTCATCTGTGAGGTGGAGATCTCTCTTAGGTGATATTAAGACCTCTCCCAGCTCTAATGATGCCCAAGCCCAGTGAGGGATGTGGACATTTGCCTTCTAGATTTGAATGTGACCCCAGAACCACACCCCTGCTGTAAGGTTTTGTGGACATGCAACCCATGCCTTCTCGTGGGCCCCATGCACTTGTTGGGAGGCAGCAGATGTAAAATTCTGACATCACACTTAGAAAACTTCCTCCATCTGGATTTCTCCAACTGACAGGGAGTCATTTGCCAAACACGTGTTTTACAAAACGTGGACCTACTTCACTGGGACTTGCGGAGCTGATAAAAGCCACCTTTTTTTTCTGATCACATGGATCCTGCCCAGGCCCGCTGTCTGGCTGGGAAGAGATGCAAGACCGTGTTGGGTGATGGGAGGTTGTTGGTTTTTATGCACCACGTGGGCTATGCTGATGCCAGGGGCCACCCTTTACTAAAAATACAGAAGTGTAACATGTGGTATTAATAGAATACACAACAGGGGTCAGCGGGATAATGGAAAATAACTCACTTCTAGTGTCAGGCCAACCAGGGCCATCAGGGGGAACATTTGTAAGTGTGTCCAGGTATCACACTCACTTTTCTGGAGAACTTTCAAGAGAATCAGGGACCATGGACGTTGGTGTGGCTAATGAACTTGGGAAGGCTTTCGAGGAACCAGAATAATGACAGATGGGAACACGGCTCATGAAACCGCTCCATTCGAAAGGTTAAAATGCTGACTTCCTCTGAAACACAACTTGAAAAAAAAGGTTTTTCTAAAATTGCAGGGGAAATGTACGTAGCATAAAATTTACCATTTCAACCGTGACTAAGTGTATAGTTCTGGGGCATTAAGTACATTCACATTGTTGTACGACCTCTACCCCCCACCCCCACCCAAATGTGAGTTTCCTGATTTTGATTGTTATACTGTGGTTACGTAAGAAAATCCCTGGTGTGGAGGAAATGTACACGGTAGTATTCAGCGGTAAAAGTGGATCTTGTCTGCAACTTCCTGTGGGTGTGTGTGTGTGTGTGTGTGTGTGTGTGTGTGTGTGTGTGTGTGAGAGAGAGAGACAGAGAGACAGAGAGACAGAGATACAGAGAAGAATATAGTAAATAAGGTAAAAATTCATACTTAGGGAGTCTAAGTGAAGGCTATTTTGAGAACTTTTGTGCTCTTTTTCTGCACATCTGAAATCATGTCAAAAAAGAAGAAGGTATGTGTTCTCTAAGAAACACCTGAAGAGAACATAGACCACTAATTCAAGAAAAGGAACGCAGTGGGAAGACCTGAAGGTGCTGCTCCGGTGATTCGCTGCCCCTGAGGGCCTGCGTGTCCAGGTGAGGCCTCACCTACCGCACCATCCCTTTGAGCACTGTGGCGAGTTCTCCTGATTTAAGTGTCGTGGTTTGGCTTGTCTACCCCCTCTCCCTCCCCCCCACACACTGCATTGACACTGACATTGGCAGCAGGCCAGGAATAGCTCACATGCCTCGCACATGTTGACAGATTGGAGGGCATATAAATGTGGAGTGTTTATCACGTCGGATGACATGACACATACAAAGATGTAGTGTACACACTGAAGAGTATAATGGGAACCTGTAGTTTTAAATCAAGATTCCATGTATTCTACGTGGTAGTCACGGGCAAAACACGAGAGCTGTCTGGAAAGAAATGAGTATGAGAACGGTTACCGGTACGTGGCTGGTCACGTTCTGGACAGCCCTCTTATTTCTCAAGCATGGTCAGCCCCCCATGAACATAAAACACAATATAATACAATTGTGGTCAATTTCCTGTCTAACACACTAGCAGAAACTTGCAGATAATACAGGGGTAACCGCCATCATCACTTACATTCAGCATTTCCTCAGTGCTTTTATCCCGCTGCAGACAGGGAACCCCTGAGTGACGGGGAACACTCAGAGTTCACCCCAGTTTACTTTCTGATGTGCAGCCGACTCAGCATATAATGTTTCCTTTGATTCTAGAGGCCATTATCTCCATGTGACATGATATCACTACCCTAGCATGTCACCCTGCTCAACACACCCCATTAGTTTATGTCTACACTGCATTTGGAACTAAGTGCAATCCAATCAGATGTGACTTAAGACCCCTTTGTTCCATTTTCCCAAGGCCCATGGCCAGGGCCAGTGGTCTCTGGACATTTTAGTTCTCCCACCGGCAGAGCCATCCTAACTGTAGCAGGAGCCACGGATTGGAACAACCTCTTCTTTCAATTGTCTGGTTACCCCAAAGCCATATAAGCAAGATCTCAGAACTGGGCCTTTGACTTCTCACCATAGCTGCTCAAAATATATGGTGACCGACACGTCAAACTCAAGCATCACCTTAGGTTAACTAAGAACTTAGCGACTAAATTCCACCCGTTGACCAGATTCCAAAGTGATGGTCAAATGCTCATGGTTAACGACAGTGTCACATCTATGCTTCAGTTCACTTTTAGAGGTTTAAAGCAGGGGTTCCCAACCTTTTTATACCCTAGGGCGCATTCTAAAATATCGGTAGGGCGGCGGGCACCAGCTATTTCTAAGGATATTTATTATTGAACAAGAATAAAAAATAATAAACAAAAATAATTTTAAAATAATAAATTTATTGTACAAATTATATACACACAAAGAAACATATATACAAAACGTAATACAAAATAAATAAAAAACACACGTATAATAAAATCATTTAAAAAAACATAAAAGAAAACATAAAAACCAATCTGTCAGTGTGATCTTTGGCATTGCATTTCATTGGCCAGTGCCTCATAATTAGGAGAGTATGACGACAACCCCGTTAGCAAACAATTATTAAGATGCTCATCGGTAAGTCGAGATCTATATCGTGATTTTATTAAATTCATGTTTGAAAACAAAGATTCGCATAAATACGTTGACCCGAAAAACGATTTGATTTTATATGCCGCTTTTTTTAAAAGTGGGAACCTTTCTTTGTTGACTATGTTCCATAAGTCCTCTGATATTAAAGATTTTAGCAAAATATCGTTCTTAAGGTTCAAAATTTCTAACTCTAGTTCTTCTGCTTTCCCCTGAACAAGGTCTGCAATGCATGCGGCTAGTTCTATTACATTTATTTGGCAAGTAAAAGGATTGATACAGAAGGAGACAATTGGCTCGATATTTGTAAACTGCAGAAATCTCTCTTCAAACTGTTTTGGAAGCACTTGCAGGGTCTCAATAAATAATGACACGTTTAATTCATTGTTACCTAGCATTTTCCTCATATATGGGAAGTGCACAAGAGACTTGATATGCAGATGTGATATCAACCAAGTCAATTTCGCTTTAAATGCGTTTACAGAGCTTATCATTTCAGCTCTATTTTTGTCTTTTCCCTGCAACTCCAAATTGAAAGAATCTGATTTTTCCATGGTGTCAGCCAGAAAACCCAAATCCACCAGCCAGCAAGAGTCTGTTAGTTCATCATAATTTTTACTTTTATCATGTATAGATGTTTTTATTTCTTCAATGAAGTTCACAAATCTTGTAAGAACTTTACCTTTACTGAGCCAATGTACTTCAGTATGCAGGATGAGATCGTGTTCTTTATCTTCAGTATCTTCTAACAGGGCCTTGAAAAGTCGGTGTTGCAATGGAGCTGCTCGAATAGACTTGATTATCTTTGTGACTATTTTCATAGCATGTTCCAAGGGCAGTATTTTACAACACAAAGCTTCCTGATGGATAATACAGTGGTAGGACATAAAGTTTGAAAATGATTCATCTTTCCTGCAAAGGGCAATACATCCTTTGTTTTTACAAACCATTGCTGGTGCCCTCTCGGTAGTTATCGCAGACAACTTATGCAAAGGCATGTTTATCGACCTGGCGTATGTTCTGAAAGTTTTATCAATATCCTCACCTCTCGTCTGTCCTTTCATTGGTAATATTTGCAACAGCTCCTCTTTTACTGTGAAGTTACTAAATACCATTCTCACCATAACTGCCAACTGTGCGGTGTCTGATATATCTGTTGACT
>PVKE010012730.1:0-37773 GCA_004027555.1 Craseonycteris thonglongyai
CCCCCTCTCCGCGGGCCGGTGCCTGCCCCCCTCCCCTCCCCGCGCCCCGCCCCCTCCGCGCCCCGCCCCGCCCCCTCCGCGGGCCGGTGTCTGCCCCGCCCGCCGCGCTCTGCCGCAGTCGAGCGCTCATCGTCATTCCGCTCTCGCCGCCGCCGCCCCCGCCCGGTCCCCGCCGCCGCCGCCGCCGCCGCCGCCGCCGCCTGCCCAGCGGCCCGGGAGGCGGAGGCGCGGGGGAGGAGGCCCCGCTTGGATCCGCAGCCCCGGATGCTGCATGACTTCATCCTTCCGTCGGCTCTCCTGCTGAGCTAGGGCAGGTCCGGCAGCTGGCCCGCCGTCCGCGCCCCGCCGCAGTCCCGCGCCCGCCCCGCGCCCGCCATGTCCGAGATCCTGCCCTACAGTGAGGACAAGATGGGCCGCTTCGGCGCCGACCCCGAGGGCTCCGACCTCTCCTTCAGCTGCCGCCTGCAGGACACCAACTCCTTCTTTGCGGGCAACCAAGCCAAGCGACCCCCCAAGCTGGGCCAGATCGGCCGAGCAAAGAGAGGTACGCGGCGGGGGCCGGGAGTCGCCGCCTGACCCAGAAACCCTCCGCCGCGCGCCCCCCGGCTGCGGTTCCCCGCCGAGCGTCCGCCGCTCTTGCCGCAGACCAGCGCAGCCAGCCGCGGCTTGGGGGTGGGGTCCCCGCCGCAGTGCTGTCCCCCTCGTCCCGGGAACGCAGTGCCCTGGACTCGATGCTTCCCACCTCTGGAAGTAGCCTGGGCACCAGGCGAGGGGGAGGGGCCCGCCGGGGAGTTGGGGGCTGCCTGGAAGCGGGACCGTGGGGCGACGGGCCGCTGCTTCAGGATCAAACGCCGAGTCGGTGCAGATGCTACGGAAGAGCCTTCGGGTGGGGAGGGACGTCCGGCTGGAGAGAGGGCAGGGAGCCGGGGAGCCGATGTCCTGCTTATTTGCATGGGGAGGGTCTCTGCTGGTGCCAGGATCGGGAGAGGGGTTCAAGCGGCCGGAGGATTGGGCTGAGAAGAGGGCTGAACGGACTAGCCGCAGATGCCGTTTGAGGAGGGGGTTCGGGTGCAGTAAGCGTTGAAGAGGGAGATCCCAAGAGCAAACGGTTTCTGATCAGCTCGGATGGAGGACAGCTGGGGCGGCGGGAGGGTTTGAACGACTGGGGCTTAGGAAGAGGGGGTGCTCCTCTACAGGGAGGGGAGAGGTTCTGTGGAGCTGGGCTCGGCAGGAGAGTTGGATGGGGAGGGCACCGTGGCATGGGGGTCGAGGGGTGTCGCTGGGCCACGGGCAGTAGCTGAGCGGGACAGGATGACGAGGGGCTCATTCTCGCCGTCGCCCCAAGGCCGCGCGGCTGACGCGCTTTCTCCCTGCACAGTGGTGATCGAGGATGACCGGATAGACGACGTGCTGAAGGGGATGGGGGAGAAGCCGCCGTCCGGAGTGTAGACGCGCCGGCTCGGGCGGCGGGCTCCGGGCCCAGCCCCACAGCGGCCAGGAGCGCGGGCCGGCGATGTGGCTGCCGGCGCCCCCCGCCCCGGCCCAGGCGCCCGCGGGCGGGGGCTGCAGGGCCGCGCCACCGCCGGGTCAGTTGCCGCCGCCGCCGCCAGGCACTCCGGAGCTGTCCGCTTCAGCACCATGGCGGCGGCGGTAGCGGCGGCGCGGACCCGCCCGGAGCCCGCCGCTGCGCTCATGCACTTTAGAACCTCGGGCCGCAGCCCCACCCCGCCGGAACGGACAGAGACCCGCAGCCCGCAGCCCCGGTCCGCCCCCTCCCGCACGGCTCCCCTGCCCCGCCCCTCTGACCGGTCTGTTCTGCAGACCGGGCTGCCCACCCGTGTCGGACTGCGAGCGTGGCCAGGGATGTTTGGCTGTGTATTTGCATGAGCTTCCCATACCACCTGAGCCCACCCCTCCGGGCCTCTCCTCATTCCGACCCCTGTCTGGCGTGACCCCAGCCTCAGCCTCTTTCTAAGGGACTTCCTCAGCACATTTGTATTTTTATATCCGACTCTTTGTTTACTGCCTCCCCTCATGGTTCATGCCCTCCACCCTCGGTCTCGTCCTCGCACTTCTGCGCCTGGCAGATAGGACGGGTGTTGAGGCTGGGAATGGACAAGCCCCCAACATGGTAACCAACACATGGCCAGTCTGCCCAGGTCTGACCCCAGGCGGTTCTCTAGTGGACCCCTTCCTTCCCTCAAGGTCTCACCTTCCAAGGGCCCAGGTTTGATTTTACCTTGAACCCCTGTGCCCTGCCCTTGGGAACCCATATGGGGACTGCTGTGCACCATTGGAAGACATCTGTGGCCCTAGAGATGTTCTCAACAGAGAGGTGTCCTCTGTAAATGTTCCTCCATCCTCACTGTACCAGGAGTGTGTGAATAAACACAGACTTCCCTGTTGGTGTGTGTGGCCACTGCTTTGGTCTGTTCGGGAGCTGGGCCACAATGGCTCTAATCCCTTTTGGGAGGGGGGCAGGTACTTGGGAATCTCAGGTGTATGCTGCTGGGAGGGAAGTGTTGTGAAGTAAACACAGGCAGGCAAGCCTGGCCTGAGAACACCATTACAATGTAGCCTCCTTGGATAAATATACAACCTAAACAGGATAGGTCATCAGAGTTGGGGCTGGAGCCTAGGGTCAGAAGCAGAAAGCAATCGATACTGAAAGCCTGCAGCCTCCTGTGGGTAAGTTCAGGTTCAATGGGGGCAATAACAGGTCTCAGGTCTCTTGAGTCTGGCTGGCATGCAGAGGGGCTGTGCTGAGCTTTGCCGCAGCGGACGGATCACTGATGGTTCAGTATAGTGGGAGAGGAGGTTGGGGAACCCAGGAGAGATCTGAGGAACCCAAGAAGGAAGCCAGAAACCTGAGATTTAGGATCTAGTTTAGCCTGGGCTATATTGTTTCATGTGGGACTGCTCCCATCAGCTCTAAAGCTTGAGGCCCCTGGGATGTAAGCACCTTGGACCCAACCCTAAACCCTGAGTCAGAAATTCCAGCATCTTGAGGAGTCCTGGGCAGCAAGGCAGAGGACCATGCTTCTCGCCTCACAGCTGAATGGCACTGAGGAAGTCCTCGTGATCTGAGTCCTGGAGAAAGCAGGGTGAGGTAGGAGGTCTGGGGGGTGAGAGGATCTGGGCCCCAAGGGCCAGATGGGCTACACTGAGTTCTTTGCCCTTGTGCATGAGGTAGAAATGGAAGTGGAAACCGTTGCCGTAGGTTGCATGCCTCAGGGACCAGCCATAATGGGCTTGGGCATAGTGTCTGGTCCGAAAGTGGGGGGCAGCAGAGGTCAGGGAGATGAACCGGCCCCCAGGGACCAGCACCCGGCTCACCTGCAAGGCAGACAGAGAAGCCATTGATGAGGTCCATCTCCAGGTTTTCCAAGGTCAGTATTGCCCCAGACACCCTCCCCGGTACGAACCTATATCTAGCTTTCCATGGCAAAAGAGTGAGCCTTGTTCTGTGCCCCTGGGCATTCCATGGGGGTAGGGTTATATTCTAGACAGGAGCATGGGAGTGATGTCAGGTGCAGGGGACACTGCTTTCCTGCCAACTGCTTTCTCTTCCAGTTTGTTCTCTATCTGGAACCTGGCTGCTAACGCATCTCTATGGCAACCCAGTAGCCAATCATCAGCCTCTGTAAAGCCTGGCCACTCCAGCCTCCTATAATCTTGACCCAGCATAACCCTTCCATTCCTTCAGGTAACCACAGTCCTGAGAGTGACTGCTTCAAACCATGCCTCCTTCTGGCTTCTGAGTTCTTCCAGTCTCCTGAAACCTCAACCCCTCATCCCCACCTCCTGGTCTGCCCGCCTTTCTTGTTGCTGCCTCACCTCACTCAGCACCTGGTCCACAGTGTGCACACCTTCTGAGGACACGGTCCAGGGATCCTGTTCTCCAGCCAACAGGGCATCTAGCGTGCCCTTCTCAAGTACCACATCGAAGGAGCCACAGGGAAAGCCCAGTGCCCGCACGTCCATAGTCTCCCAGCGCAGCCTGGGCACATGGGCATAGCGAGCCCGCATGGCAGCCACCACTACTGATGAGTAGTCCACACTGGTCACATCAGGGAAGCCCCTGAGGAACAGCTCATAGCTCAGGGCACTGTTCCCGCAGCCTGGAGTGGGAAGAGGTAGGTGGCAAAAGGGCTAGGTTAGCTTTGGTTTTCCTCTCCCTGATTATCCATCCACTCTTGGTTCATTTTTTTCCAGCAGAACCCTCCTGTACTGAGGGAGAAGTAGCATGGTACAGAAAAGAGCACGAGACTTCTAGTTATACAGGCCTGGGCCAATATCCTGGCTTTATTATTCCTAGCTGTCTGGTACTAGAAACTTGGATTTCTTATTCAGACAAATGAAGATAAGCAGACATAGCCTGCACACAGGATGTGTTGCACTGAATTTTAAAAATTAAAACAACTGGGGAAGCTGGGATGGCTCAGCGGGTTAAACGCTCGCTTTGCAGCCCTGGAGCCTGAGGATTGAAGCCTGGCACTGACCCAGGCGGACCCATATGCTGAACTGGGGTGTGCCCCCCAGTTTAGTTCTTGCCGGGGCCTATGTGGGAGCCCCTGGCCCAGTTCCTTCCCTGTGTAGCCCTGCACCCACCTGTGGAAACTATATGGAAAACTAATGCTGTCAACTATAGAGACTGCTCTGGACCCTCCCCCTTCTCTCTGTCTCTCTGTCTGTCTCTCCCTCTCTGTCAAAAAACAATAAAAATAAATCTTAAAAAAAAAAATTAAAACAACTGGATAGTAGCTGAAGGAGCTCTGAACTTAGGAGTTCAAAGATCTGAATTCTGATAGTCAGTCCTAGTCACACTACCATAACAAGTCACTCAACTCTGAGCCTTAGTTTCCTCAGATTCAGAATTGATAATAGTGGCATTATTAGGATCATAATATTGCTATTAGGATAGGGTAATATTAGTACCGGTATCATCCTAATCCCTGACCTCTCAGAGAACCTCTGTGAAGACATCATGTTACAGGTTATGATCCTATGTTGGTTTCCAAGGCAGAGTTAACAAGTGAAGGGGAAAGTAGGTGGGAACACAATGGAGCTGATTCCTTGTAATTCCTTTAATTGAGCACTACATAGTGGGTTCTGCTGATGAGTAAGAGTCCCTGCCATTAAGGAGCTTGTGCTTCAGTGGGAGGAACAGATGTGTAATCAGGCAATTGCCACATAACGTGATGAGTATTTCAATGCAGACAGGCTGTGGGAACACATAGGATGGTCCCTGTCCCCATTTTAAATGGGTTGGGCAAGGGTTTCAGGGTTGCAGAGCCTCTGGGAAAGTGCCTGGAAAGCAGTCCCAAAGAGGGCAGGGTCAGGTGAGAGACCAGTGGAATTAGAGGGGTGATGTGGATGACTTCCTCTGAAGATCTGCTGGCCTCTTCCAGGCCTTCTTATGGTCAGTCTCGGACTGAGAATGGGGCTGGATGACAGCTCTTGGGATTAGATTGCCTTTAATCCCCATTTGTGTCCCTAAGAGGATCACAGGATCAGCTGTTGGGATAGCCCTAATCTAGCAGGGTTTGACACCTGGTCAGGGCACCCAGAAGCTACCGGCTGGTCCTCAGCTACCCCTTTCTGTGTTCCTCCTCAGGACCCAGGACCCAGGGAGAGTACTGTCTCACCTGGGGGAAACCAATGCATGCTTTCCCCCAGCAAGCTCTGGTAGATACACAAAACAGGACGGGAGGAGAGGGTGACCGGACAAGAGATGAGACTCGAACTCGGTTCAGGTGGAAATCCCACTGGGTTCTCTGACTCACAATCTCTTTACCGCCCTACACCTGACCTCATATGCCTGTAGAGCTCTGCCCACCTGCAGAAAAAAACAAATATCCTTCCTTTATTCCCTACAATCAAGGAATAAAATCTTCCAAGAGAACTTTACCAAAGATGAAGAACACAATCTAACCACAAGGCCAGTCATGCTTACAAAGCAGTGATTTCTGATCCTACTGCCTCAGTGATTTGGGACTAGCTGGGGTGGCGAACCTTTTGGTGATTGAGTGCCAAAGTTTATGAAACAAGAGTATACTCGCTCGACTCACGTGCCAACCCATCGAGTGAGATAGTGGTATCGATTATTTTTATGTCTATAAGAGCATAAACAATAATTTTTAAATGGTATTCACAGCTCTGCGTGCCGAAATTAATTGCTCTGCGTGCCACTTTGGGCACGCGTGCCATAGGTTCACCACCCCCCGGACTAGCAACTAAGATGGGGTTTGGGAAGGCCCTAGAGAACTGAGCCAGATCCAAGAACCATTACATGGGAGTCCAGAGCTATTTAGAAGCTGTCCCAACACCGAGACTGAGGTGTAAGCCAGAATACCAATTCACTAATTTATAACAGGAAAAATAGCTACAATGGGAACTTGACAGTCAATCCTCTGGTTAGTCCCTTTTCTATATATAGGAAATACACACTGAAGCCAAATTATGGTCAGAAGATTCCTAGAGCATGGGTCAAGCAAGAAGAATCAGAGATGTATAATGATGGCAAAGTTGGGACAGCCATATGCACTCATGAGCTACAAGAATATTCTAGCCATAGAGACCAGACACACAAGTCCTCAGGCAGGGTACTCTGTTTAATAAACTGTCCCTCTGATTCATCATTAATAATAAGATAATAATAATAATAGCAGCTAACAGTAATTGAACACTGGGTCTAATGCTAAGCATTTGATAAAAATTATCTCAGGGGATGCCAGGATAGCTCAGCAGATTGAGTGCTTGCTTGCCTTGCAGCTGCAAGGTCTGGGGATCAAGTCCCAACCCTGGCTCATGAAAACCCACATGCTGAACTGCGGCACAACTGATAACTGCCAGGATGGCTCAGCGGTGAAGGTTCTTGCCTCCCATGCAGGAGGCCCCAGCTCAGTTCCCATCCTGCATGGCCCCATATCCACCTGTGTAGAATGAAACTATGTCACAACTAATGATGTGCAACTATGGAGAATGGTCTGCCTACCCCTCCCCCCGCCCCCTCACCTTCTCTCTCAAAAAAAAAAAATTATCTCAGTTTATTTTCATAGTACTTTCATATAGAACTATTATTATCATTAACCTTTTCTAGATGGATAAGGAACTTTTCCAAAGTTACATGGTCCAGTGGCAGAGAATTTGGATACAGGCCTGTCTCATGCTAGAACCAGAGCTCTTAAACCACTAAGCTAAACTGTCTCCCAGTTTTCAAGAGGCTTATTCACCTTCAGTTGTGATATACCATATGTAGCTATATCAATATGCTTGTTAGGCTGTAATTCACATGATGCTATCGTTTTACCAGTTTCAAGAGAGTTCTAGATGCCTCTCTATGCCCATCTGTGTGGTACAACAGGAGAAACAGAAGCTCTGGAGTCAGATGGCACCCTTACTTCACCGCTTACATGCTGCATGGCATTGGTGGACACTGTCAGTGCTCTGGCCAGATCCCCTTGGAATGTCCCTAGGCATCCATGTGTGCTTGCTTCTGACCGTTTGCATCTGTTACTCTTCAGGGTGAAACTGCCCTCAAGGAAACTTGGCCTGTGACCACAATCCTGTGCTTGACCTTTTCCCTTCCCCATTCCCTCACTCTTACCAATTTCTCCTAGGAGCACATCCCCCAAGAAATGACTAACTAGGACATCAATCCTAAAACAATGACCTGGAGCAGGAGTTGCCAAATCCAGCTTGCTTCCTGTTTCTGTAAATAAAGTTTTATTAGAACACAGCTATTCTCATTTACTTATGTATTTATTATCTGTGGCTGCTTTTACACTATAACAGCAGTACTGACTAGTTGTGACAGAAACTGCATTGCCTACAAAGCCCAACATATTTACTATTTGGTCATTTTCAGCAAAAGCTTACTGATCCCTAATCTACAACAGGTCCAGTAATACTTATCACTCACCTCTCAGGGTTGTTATAAAGATTGAGTAAGTTAGAAAGGACCTAGCACATTCCCTAGAACCTATTGGGTGCTCAACTTGTTTGTTGAAGTAGAACGTAGCATAGGATACTCCCCAAATTGTGGGTCCTCATTTTAAAGATTTATTTTATTGATTTTGACAGAGACAGAGAGAGAAGGGGGAGGGCCCAGAGCAGTCTCCATAGTTGACAACATTAGTTTTTCATATAGTTTCACTCCACAGGTGGGCACAGGGCTGTGCAGGGCAGGAACTGGGCCAGGAGCCTGCTGCATAGGCCCCAGGAGGAACCGAACTGGGGGCACACCCCAGTTCAGCATATGGGTCCACATGGGCCGGGGCAGGGATTTGATCCTCGGTCTTGGGGCTTCAAAGTAAGCACTTAACCCGCTGAGCCATCCCAGCTTTCCCTGGGTCCTCATTTTAGATCTTGGGAATAATGCCTAAAAAGATTTCCTTTTTGATTTTTAAACTTTTCTCCCCTCTCTCCAAAAAAGGATGTCTCCCAATCAGGGAGATTTTAAAGGCCATATTACTCTGCCAATCACCAGGATCATAAAATCAGCATGGGCTTGCTGAAAATACAGACTCCTCAGACCCACCTGGGTGTTCCTAGATTATAATCTCAGGATGGGTCCAGCTTTCCAAGTGATTCTGATGCACATTAAAGCTTAAAAAACTAAGATCTATGGTAAATCTATAATAAATGCAATGGTTTAAAAGCACAAAATTCAAGAATTTTTACCTCTGGTGGGAAACAGAGAACCTTGAACATACATGGGGCTTTTTATTTTTGCCAGGGATTGTTTTAGATGTTTTTCATACTCATTTAATCGTCTTAAAAATCTGATACTCTTATTTTCTTAGGGCTAAGCAACAAAAATTTAATTATTTTGTCCAAGATTACATAGCTAAGATTCCATGATTTTGCCCATTATTCCACAGCTAAGATAACATGAACCTAGATTCCAACACAATTAGCTGCCTCCAGAGTCTAAGTTTTTAAGCATTAAGCTATACTACTTTTTTAGTCCTAGGAATGTTCTTTTTCAAACTGAGTAGTGTATACACACATACATAGTAGATTTATTAATTTATATCCTACATATACTGTATTATAGATGTCTCTTTTATATATATTTCACCATACATGCCTTTATAAATACCAAAATAAATACGATAATTGGAAAGAAACCCGTTGCTCAATCAAACTTCACTAGAGCCAAGGCTGGCAGTGAGAGAGAACCTGGAAGGGGCAGCTGGACTTCTGAGCCTAATCTTGCATCCTAGTACCTGTTCCTTTTGGGGGACTCGCACCAATCTCCCCCTCTGACCGCAGAGGGCGCGGTCCTTATCCTCACTGCACACGGGGCACATGGCTAAGTCTTAGTCAGAGCTCGGGAGTGGTAAGTCTAGATGACAATGGCTCCCAGGACCCATCAGCGCAAATACAAAAGCAGTAGGGCATTGTGCTCCAGCTGCCTGCACGTGCCTTATCCGACTTGAGCTCGCAGTCCCATTTCTAGAAGTGAATCCGAGGCTCAGAACGAGTTTACGGCTTGTCCTAAACCAACTCGCGTTAGAACTTGAACTAGATCCTCTGAGCTCTCCAGTTCTCGAGGCTGCCTTCCGAGGTCCTGGAACAGGACCCTGGGCCACCTACCACGCTCAGGGAGACTTTCTCCAGGGACGGGGAGAGCGAACTAGGAATCTCTTGGCTCCTGTTTGCACTGGCTAAATACTGCCGAGATTCTGAAGGACCTTGGCGCCTGACTGGGCGTCCTCTGAGAGGGGCAGACAGACCCGAGGAACGTGGACGATCCAGTCAGTTCCACCTGGGCTGGGGCAGCGCCAGGACTACCCACCTAGCACGAGGATACGGTCCTCGGGCCGCAGCTCCGGGTCTAGGAGGGCACGGAAAGAGGAGAAGTCCCCGAACCACTCGTAGGGGGCCGAGTCGGCCGCGCCCCGGTAGCGCTGGTCCCAGTACTGGACCTCTCGGTACTCGCAGTTCTGCTCTGGCAACTCCGGGAGGGCCCCGGGAGCCCCAGGGGAGGCCATTACTGCTGCTGCAGATCCTGTAAGGAGGCTGGCCGGCACCGTTAGGTGGGACTTGGCTTAGATGTGGCCAATCGGGGTGGTGGAATGCAGGAGGAGGCGTGGCCTTTGTGCCTCCGCCCACCAGCTGCTATTGCTCAACATAAACACGTGGAACTTCCGTCTTCTGCTAAGCGCTCTGCGAAGAATCCTCCGGCTGGAAGAAAAAGAAAAGGAAACGAGAAAGAAGGCGAGATTCCTCCGGCTGGGAAAACCATATCGTACAGATTCTGAGTCCTCCGGCTGTACTCCTAACGTCCTTCTGAGAGCCACACTCATGGTGTTATACTCGGGCTTATCACTGCCTCGTCTTATATTTTCAATTTGACCGGCTCTTTCCATTCGTTAAGGAAGAACTAATGACAGAATCACTTCTGACCAGTTTTGAGCACCCAGAAGGTGCTGAGGGGTGGCGGGAGGGACGCGAACATAGGTTCTACCCTCCAGAAAAGACCGGGAACACAGATATTCCCAACCCAGGCGCAGCGCTATGCTGGGCAGGGGGGAGGGGCGCGCCGGAAGGTGGTTTTCTGGGCAAACGCCCGAGCCACCTTAGCTCCTGTGTGCCCAGGGCTAAGAATATACTGAGGAGTAAGGCCATTCCTTCTCGTACGGAGCGCGCGATCCATCAGGGGAGACCGATGTTGAAGTAAATTTTAGTGGAGTAAATAAATAAGGACATGAGCAACTCCGGTCAGCGCTCAGTGCGTTACGACACTCGGAGAGCGGAGCGGAACCTAAGTTCCAAAGGGTCGGGCTTCCACGGTGGCGGGCCCACACGAACGGCGCACCGACAAAATGGCGGCGGGCACGCGGAAACGCGGCAGGGTGGGACCCGCTGCCCGGGCTGCGGGACTCTGCGAGCAATGGCTGCGGCGCGCCTGGCAAGAGCGGCGCCTACTGTTGCTGGAGCCGCGCTACACGCTGCTGGTGGGCGCCTGCCTCTGCCTGGCGGAGGTGGGCATCACCTTCTGGGTCATTCACAGGGTGGCATGTGAGTGCGCCGAAGGGGACGGGAGGGGATGGGAGGGGAGGGAGGGAGGGAAGTAGTTGAACCGGAATCCCCCACCCAAACCCGGACTTAGATTCGGACTTCAAACCTGGACCCCAGATCCACTCAGTCATCAATTGCTGACCCATATCTTTTACACAAGTTCCAAGCCTGCTCTACAGAAAACCAAACCCGATCTTAATCCCTACCCTATGACCCAGGAGACTGGCCCTGTGCCCAGAGCATACAGCCTGCCAGGCTAAGAAGTAAGAAAATAAACCAGCCTGGAAGTTAGAAGACCTGGGTCCGAGTTAATGTCCTGCTGCTGCTGCTTGTCTCTGTGACTAGACACATTACTTCCCCTGCTAAGTCTCAATTTTCTCATCTGTTCAATTCTGGGGTCTTGAAAGTCTTTTTCAACCATGGCATTTTGTGACCACTTGAGTCTGGAATTAGTGATGGTTTTTTTGGTTTTTTTCTTCATACTGAGAACACTGGGCCTAAGCCTTTCTTGATAAAGCAATTAATTCAACACATTTATTGAGCGCCTATTATAAGGCTTACACTATGGTAGGTGCCAGGGCTACAGTGGTGAAAAAGATAAACACATTTCCTACTTGGGTGTTTGGGCCTGGACAAAGATAAGTTAGCAGAAAATGACAGTGCATCATATTCATCATTACAGTGATAAGAGAGGGTGATGTAAAGGACACAGGAGGACACTTAAGCCAGGCCTGAGAAGTCAGGGAAGGGCTTCCTAGAGTTCTCCTTGGGAGGTAAGAGCTAGCCAATTGAGGAAGAGGGAAAGGGGAAAGGGGAAGAGTGTTCTAGGCAGAAAGGAACTTGTATCAAAAACCAGTCAAAAGGGAAAGTCTGGTTCCTTTGAAGAACTGAAAGAATTTTTTAGGGGGATGCTGTGATAGCGCAGCAGGTTGAGCACTTGCCTTGCAACCACGAGGTTTGGGGATCAGATCCTGACCCTGGCACCAGTAAACCCATATGCTGAACTGTTATGGTGAAGGTTCTCACCTCCCATGAGGGAAACCCCCAGTTTGGTTCCCACCCCGAGTAGCCCCACATCCACCTGTGTGAAATGAAACTATGTCACAACTAATGATGTACAACTATGGAGACTGCTCTGGGCCCTCCTCTCTTCTCTCTCTTTCACCTCTCAAAAACAATAAAATAAATCTTTAAAATAAAAACAAAGAATTTTTTTAGAGCTGGAATTTAGAACTCAAGTGAGGGTAGTACTGAGAAATAAGAGGGCACAAGTTAGACCAGGTCATAAAGGAGTCTGTAACCTGTGTTAGGAGGCAGTAGCAGGGTGGTTAAGAATTTAGGACCCTGTGAATTCCAATTTCAGCTCTACTCTTCACTGATCTTGGGCTAGTCACTTAAGTTCAATAATTCATAGGTTCCTCTTCTAAAAATGGGAATAGTAGAGTTTGGTCTTTATCTTAAGCGCCTTGGAGAATCACTGAAGGATTTTAGCAGAGAGACATGATATGATTTCTAGTAAAGAAAGAGCCCTCTGGTTGCAGAGTGTCAAATACATTGTTATATGGTGAAAGTGGAAGCTGAGAGCCTAATTAGCAGGCTATTGCATCATTGAGGCTAGAGATTACAAGTATGTTAGGCCGTAAGTTTGGTATGTAACAGTAGAAAAGGATGAGACAGTAGAGGTGTATAGGATGAAGAGTAGGCAGGACATGGTGACTGGTGGTGGTTGGAAATGAGACAGAAGGAAGTATCAAAGATGTTACCCAGGTTTATACTTGGGCAGCTGGGAGGTTGATGATGCCATTTATGAAATTGAGGAAGGGGAGCAGATTTAGAAAAGAAGATTATGAGTTCAATTACAGACATGTTAAATTTGAGATGTCTGGGTTTACCCAGAGAATGTCAGACAGTTAGATAAGGGATTTTGATAGAAGTCCTGAGAATGAGCTAGAACTTTGTGCTTTGATGGGATGGAGGTGTAGGGGGCAGACAAGTTCTGAACTTGGAAGTAACCGCACTGTCCCATCTTTTTCCAGATACAGAGATTGACTGGAAGGCCTACATGGCTGAGGTGGAGGGTGTCATCAATGGTACCTATGACTACACCCAACTGCAGGGTGACACTGGACCTCTTGTGTAAGTGGGTTCAGCAAGGACGTGAGGGGCTGACTGGATACCAGGCTGCGTGGCCTGACCCAGACTCCCATTTCCTCTCCTCTTCCAGGTACCCAGCTGGCTTTGTGTATATCTTTATGGGCCTATACTATGCCACTGGCCGAGGCGCTGACATACGCATGGCCCAGCACATCTTTGCTGTGCTCTACCTGGCCACCTTGCTGCTTGTCTTTTTGATTTACCACCAGACCTGCAAGGTGAGTCCACACTAGCAGGACCAGAGCCCTCAACCAGGGAGGGCTGGGGAGTGGGGATGGCTCAGGGCTGTTGAGCTGACCTTCCGCACTGTGCCCACCTCTCAGGTACCTCCCTTCGTCTTTTTCTTCATGTGCTGCGCCTCTTACCGTGTGCACTCCATCTTTGTTCTGCGGCTCTTCAATGACCCGGTGGCCATGGTGCTGCTCTTCCTCAGTATCAATTTGCTGCTGGCCCAGCGCTGGGGCTGGGGCTGCTTCTGTTTCAGGTCAGCATCCCTCCCTTCTGGTCCCCTTTCTTTCTGTGTTCCCATCACTTTCTCCCCAGCTCTCTGCAGCAGAGGGAGTAAGGGAGCATCCAGACCCTGTGGGTCAGTCAGGACCCCGCTAGGTGAGTCCAGGATCGGTAGAAAGTCTCCACCCCAACCCTCAGCACACACACCTCCTCTTCCCATCCTTTCTTCCTTCCAGACTATGTCTATTGTTAGAGTTGATCATTCAGCAGTCTTAATACTCAGTATCTATTTGCTCACTCAG
Source organism: Craseonycteris thonglongyai (assembly GCA_004027555.1). Taxonomy (NCBI): domain Eukaryota; kingdom Metazoa; phylum Chordata; class Mammalia; order Chiroptera; family Craseonycteridae; genus Craseonycteris; species Craseonycteris thonglongyai. The sequence goes on from PVKE010012730.1 coordinate 13,938, forward strand.
TCTGAGCATAGAGACTAGGTATGTGCTCCCTACCTGCAGGCTGCCTCACCCTCTCTCCAGCAGCTCTGACTGGGGACCCCGGCGAGGGAAGGAGTTGTTGTGATGGGGGGAGGGGAGGCCTCTTTGGGTGGGTTGCCTGGCCCTGGCACTGATCTCCATCCTTCCTCTCTTCCACCCTAGCCTGGCAGTCTCTGTGAAGATGAACGTGCTCCTCTTCGCCCCTGGGTTACTGTTTCTTCTCCTCACACAATTTGGCCTCCGTGGGGCCCTCCCCAAGCTGGGCATCTGTGCTGTCCTACAGGTATTCCCGCCTCACCCCTTCCCCTTTTTAATGAAGGGGATGCCACTCTGTCTGGCCTCCTTCCATCCTTGAAATCTCCTTAAGCCAAGAGACAGGGTTTTGAAGTTGATTCTGGACTGGGTAGCCACTATCTCTGGGCTTTGGTTTCTTTAGCTACAAAACAAGGGTGCTGAACTAGATAGTGTTTTAGGGTCTTTCTAGCTCTGCCCACTTATGACTTGGTGAATCCAAACGTAAAGCACTGTCATTACCTGCCTCCTTGGCTTCTTTGGCCCCAGGCTCTGGCTTGGGGGGATGTTGGGGTGTGGGGGTGGGAGTGGCTTTCTTGCTGTTCCTGATGAGAATTAGGGAACCTCCTATTTCCACTCTGCTCAGTGATTGGCATGAGCCAAGGGGTGGTGAGCCTGGGCAGTTTTGCTGATATCACACCCATTCTCAGGTAGTCCTGGGGCTGCCTTTCCTGCTGGAGAATCCTGTCGGTTACCTATCCCGCTCCTTTGACCTTGGCCGCCAGTTTCTCTTCTGTTGGACGGTGAACTGGCGCTTCCTCCCTGAGGCCCTGTTCCTTCACCATGCCTTCCACCTGGCACTGTTGGCCACCCATCTTACCCTGCTCTTGCTCTTTGTTCTCTGCAGGTGGCATAGGTGAGAAAGGGGAGCAATGCCATGGGCAGAGTTGGGGGAAGGAGTGCAGGGCTCGGGCCCTAGGGGCTGCTTGGGGGAGATGTTGAGCTCATGGGGGTGAATTTAGAACTTGCTCCATGATGGGGGCTTGATACTTGTCTGAATGGCTTCTCCACAGGACAGGGGAAAGTATCCTGTCACTGCTGAAAGATCCTACCAAAAGGAAGGTTCCACCCCAGCCCCTCACACCCAATCATATCCTTTAAATCATGGGAAGGTAAGTCTGGCCCTCTCCAGGTATAGATGGGTCCCTGGTCAGATAACCCTCAATGGCTGGTGACCTGGGGAGAGAAAGCTAAGCACCAGTAATAGCTACAGGGCCCATACATAGAGCTCCTACTCTGTACAGAGCACTGTTCTGAGCATGGATCTATTTATGCGTATTTTATTCTTAATTCTAAAGATTATTGAGTTACCATTATGCGTACTCACCCTTTGCCTTGTGCTGTGCTAAGAGATTTAGATACATTGTAACACTTAAAGCTTATGAGACCCAGGGGAGGGTATTTTTATTATAGAATAGGGAGGTATATTTATTATCTTCATTTACAGATGGCAAATTTAGGGCTTTAAGAGATTAATTTACCAAGGTCACACAGTTAGTGATGGACTCACTAGGCCTTACGCCCCAGGTATTATAGTCTTTACGTTAGATTGAGGAGCAGGTCCAGAGAGGTTAAGAAACTTGCCCAAAAGTATGCATCTAGGAATAACAGAGCCAGGGGGCTGCCTGATCCCAAAACTTTCACCCCTCTGCTTTTGAACCTCCCTGTCTGCCCATACCTGCACCCCTACCTCCTGCCCTTGACCACTACATACAGATAGTTTCTACCCTCTTCACCTCCAACTTCATTGGCATCTGCTTTAGCCGTTCTCTCCACTACCAGTTCTACGTCTGGTATTTCCACACGCTGCCTTACCTCCTGTGGGCCACGCCTGCACGCTGGCTCACCCACCTGCTCAGGTACTGACTGGGACAACCTGGGGGAGTGGGGAGGTCTAGGGAGTGCCTCATCCCAAGACTGTGACCTTGGAGGGGCTGGGGCCTAGAAACTGGACGAAACTCGGGGCTGGCTTCTCTTCTCCAGGTTGCTGGTGCTGGGGCTCATCGAGCTCTCCTGGAACACATACCCGTCCACGTCCTGCAGCTCTGCTGCCCTGCACGTGTGCCACGCCGTCATCCTGCTGCAGCTGTGGCTGGGCCCCCAGCCGTTCCTCAGGAGCATCCCGCACAGCAGGAAAGCCCACTGAGACCCACCGCGACCCCCTTCTCAGGACGTGGGATGCGAATGGACTCTGTGCCCTTCCTAATAAACCTTACCAAGTCCGCTTCTGTGCAGCCTGCATGGAGATGCCTGGACCACATGCACACGGCAGATACAGAACTCGTTCAGGCACTTTATTGCATAAGATTTGGGGACTGTGGCTCTCTCCCCTTCCACTGCACTGCATAGAGCTCAGAGAGGAACGGGTGGGAGGGGCGGGAGAGAGCACACGCAGGCACTTCCTGTGGGGCAAGAGGACTCTGGGAAGGGAATGAGAAGCAGGGAGGGGCAGGCTGTCACCAACTACCCCTTCCCAGCACCGAGAGCCGGTCTGGGTGGCAGTGACGTGAATGTGCTGGGGGGCACCAGCCCGAGCAGTGGGCAGCCCTTACATGTTTGCCGGGCTGTAACACAGCAGATGTAGCTGCAGGTTCTGGTCCCAGTGGCGCAACAACAGAAAGAGACCCCGGGCCGCAGCCTTGAGGGCAGGCAGGTCGAGGCCATCAGGCAAGCGCTGTGCACGCAGCCAACCGTCGGCCTTAGCTGCTGCCAGTTCCCACTCGCCAAAGGCGGCGGCACAGCGGTGCTCCAGCCACGCAAGCGCCACGGCTGTGGCCCAGGTCCGGCCCCGCAGGTCAGCACCAACTGGCCCTTCGGCCCCTTCTGAGGCTTCGGTGTCTGAGCCCCGCCCACTGTCCACCTGGCCTGGACCCTCGGAGCCCGAGCTGGGGGATGGGCTGCAGGAAGCCGTAGCACTGTCGCCCTGGCCAACACCAGGGCCCAGAAGTGCCCAGGGAGACGAGGCTGAGGTGGGGCTGAGGCTGGCACGGTGCGCAGCGAAGGGCGAGGCTCGGCATAGGCGCTCCTGTGGGATGCGCACCGCGGTACAGAAGGGTGGGTCCAAGCGGAAGGAGCCAGGCGCCTCCTGCAGCCGTACCTGAGGAGAGAGGAGGTGGGGGGAGAAGCAAGCTGAGACAGTGCCGTAGCCCTGGCAACGCCACCCTCCACCTCCCGAGTCCTCACCAAGGGCAGGTAGTCGTGGCTGCTTCCTTCACTGTCGTGGCCACGGGTCTGGCCCGTGTTGGGGCTGCAGAGTCTACCACTGTCTGGGCCTCTGACCTTCCAAAGGCCCAGGCTAAGCCTAGAGGAAGGCTGGGGGGGCAGGCGAGGAGGGCCTCCGGTGGAGGCTGCAGGGTCCCACAAAGCAGATTTGCAGTTGCCACTTTGGTCTGGGTCCCAGCCGCCTGCCGGGGAGCCTCCCTGAAGTCCTGTAAGGGAGCTAGTCAGTGCCAGTGGTGGCCTCTAAGCCCAGCTGTTCCCTACCAACCACCTCCCCAAGTTGGAGTGTTACCTGTAGAGTGGACAGCTGCGGTCAGAGGAGCTGCATCTAGGTGGCCCTGAGCGGCAGGAGGGGTACCCGGGGGCTCGGCTGGCTCTGCAGGGGCACAGAAGATCGCTGAGGTGTGTATGAGAGGGTGCCCAGTGAGGTGAGGGCCAGCACCTGAGAGGCCACTGGGGAGGGCCCCTACCTGAGCTCCGCACCTGCAGGGCTGAGGGCAGGACCTCCCCAGTGGCAGCATCCACAGCTACTGGGCAGGTGAAGTCGCAGGGGGCAGAGCTGACCTTGCTTGTCTGAAGGGCTCGGAGCCAGGACCTCCGGGCATGGCCTGTAAACCGAGGAGCCGCATGCTGAACAAGACGGGTGCACTCCCATCACCTGCCCTCTGCAGAGGGCTGCGCATAAGAAAGATCTCAGTGCCCCCATGGCTTCTCCCTGTCCGCTTGTGAACAGAGTGGAGTTCTTTCTCAAAGTCAGGGCCAGCTCCGACTCCCCGACTTTGGCAAGAAGTGGTTAGGCTGACCCCCTCAATCCATAGCAAGACTAAGCTCCCTCAGCTACTCAGAAATTCAACATTCTGGACACCACACGGGAAGCACTGACGGGTGCCTTTTCTGTCCACTCCTTTTAGCACTGCCTATAACTTTCTGTGATGATGGAAATGTCCTACAGATCTGCATGATCCAATACAGTAGCCACTAGTCTAGGGTGACCAAAAGTGGGACAGTCCCGATTTTTAACAATTTGTCCCACGTCCCGCAGCGTTTTAAAAAAGTCCCGATTTTTGGAAAGAATGCACGACAAGCTAGGGAACGGTGGGAGATAGACCAAATTTTTAATCAAGAATCCCCTCCCCCCGGTCAATGGTGTCCTGCTTTACCAATGTTAAAATCTGGTCACCTTACACTAGTCACTATTAAGCACCTGAAGTATGGCTAGTGCAGCGGACGAACTGAAAATTTAACTTTATTTGATTTTAATAGTCTTCCTGAATGCCATGTTTTAATGTTATAGGCATTGTGAATCACTACAAGATTACGTTTTCCTCTGTTGGCTGCTAAGAACGTTGCCAATTTTGGGCCTCACGCTTGCAAAGGCACATACATAGTGGTATGCATCCTTAATAAAACCTCACTCTCTCCTTCATTTTATTATCCCTTTCCCCCCATTGCCCTGCTTACTATTTTTTTCTTGTCAATGTGGGTGAGCCATTTCAGATTGTTTGTGAGCAAGGTGAGGAAGGAGTGATCATACCTATGCCTCTGCCACTGTGGCCTACACAGGCTCGGTGAGCCCTCCAGCAACTCACCCCAGTCAGCCGTGGGCTCTGCCCCTCCTCGGAGAGCCAGCTGCTCATTGTCCCGGACCACTGAAGCGGCTGTCAGCCGGTGGAGTGCTTGGTCCCAAGCACCTTCTCTTCCAGGGGGCGATGGAGGCAGTGAGCCATCACTCCCAGACCCCCACAGTGTCTCCAGCCCAACACCCACCTCCCAGCACACAGGCTGCTCCCCGCACAGGGCCCGGATCACCACGTGGCAGCGTGGAGCCTGGGGAGGCAATGGCATCGCCTGGGGGCCCGATTCCCCATCGGGGGGCACGGCCGTGAACAAGAAGGGTGGTTCCATCAACATGTCCCAGTCCATGGGGGCTGGGGACAGTAGGTTTCCTGAGGAGACAAGGGCAGGGACTGGACTCCATTCTCCAAGGCCGGCCCCCTTGGTGTCAGAACTCAGCTCCCCATCCCACCCTTACCTGAGTCGTCCAGGCCCTGTCCCAGCTGCTGCCCTGGCTCAGGGCCTGACCCATCTGGTCCTGCACCCAGAGAGGGGTGCCGGGGGTGGCCAGGGCCTGGGGTCACCTGGCCTGGGGGTGACGAGAGGCTCCGACCAGGCAGCGCTGCTCTGCGTCGGCGGCCCAGTACCTCAGCACTCAAGGCCCCAGCCTGCGTACGAGAAGGGAGGCCCACTGGTTGAGCAATGTGGAGCTCCTGGTCATCACACGTGCACACACAACCAGTCATGTGGCCCTTTGTCTGAAACCCTGAATGGCTGCTCTCCACCCTCAGGAGAAAGGCCAGGCTTCTCATGGCTTCTGGCTCTCTTCCCAGTCACCTTACTCCATTCCTCACTCAGAGTTGTTGCTTGTCTGATTTGGTTCATGTAGTCTCCCTCTGCCTGGCGCACTTCCACTTATTCTTCCAGGTGTGGCTCTTGCTTTCCTGACTGCCTCAGACAGCGTTAGTCCTGTTGACTCTGACCCCGTGACACCCTGTCTCTGTGCTCAGTACTGCATGTCACATGGTATCCTCAAAGATTCACCCATCTAGCTCCTCAGCTAGATTTAATAGTAACCACTGTGCAATGCATGGCACGCAGCAGATGGTCAGCGAGTGTTTGCTAGCTGTGTGGCAAATGGATGTGGACTGGCTCTCACCTGCACTAGAGGCAGTGGGGGTGGAGGCAGCGGGCAAGATCGGGAGCCTGCAGGTTCTCCCCAGGCCAGGCTTCGGCAGCCCTGCTGAGAAGGGGGGTCCACAGGAGTGCTGCCCCCTGGGGAGCCAGGGGACTCACTGCTGCCCGCAGAGCCTGGGCCTGGCTCGGGGCTGGCAGAGCAGTGAGTGAGCACGTATTGCTCGCGGATGTATGAGGACTGGAAGATGCGGCGCCACAGGGCTGTGTCAGAGGAGGGGTTGGGTCCAGGGTCCGTGACTGGGTCTGTCAGAGCGTCAGTACCTGACGGAGGCAGGAGAATGGACCCCAGGCCTGGCCTCTCCCACTGCCCACTCCTCCTCCAGCACAGCCACACCTGTACCCCCGGCACTCACTCGGTTCAGAGTCCCCAGCAGCCCAGGGGCTGGACAGCTCTCCTGAGACAGTGCCAGGGGGCTCAGTGCCAGGGCTGGTGGCAGATGGCACCTCCTCTGGGGATGGGAACACGGAGCCACCCAAGCTCTGCCAGCCAGGCTCTTGGCCCTATAGAGGAATAGTCATTAGGATAAAAACTGATTGCAGTTATACGCTACCTCTTCCCAAACAGGATTTAAGATAGCTAACTGCAAGAGGCCATAAAGTTAATAAACCAGAAATGAAAGCCCAGTGCTAAGTAAGGAGGAAGCATCATCCATGCTGACCATAGAGTTAATCGAGCTGCTGCATCCAAGCTTCAGGTTTGGCCCTGAGCTTCCTGGCAACCAGGCAAAAAGGCAAATAGTCCATTATACAGCTAGCTTTCAAGATCAAAAAGAAGGATGCATGCCCAGTTCTTCTAGAGAAAGAAAGCTTTTCATAATCACAACCATCATTTCTCAAACTCAGACTATGTGTCAAGTATCCTACTAGGAGCATGTAAATTATGACCTCTAATTACAACCCTATTAAAAAAATCAATATAAGGAAACAGGCTCAGAGAAGTTGACTTGCACAAAATCAAATGCTAGTACATGGCAGAATTGGGAGCTGAGATTTCACCTAGACTGTGTTCCACCTGTTCCTGAATGTTTCAGGAAATAATCAGATAGTGCTTTCTGTAGGGCACTGTGTGAAATAAGGAGCAAGTTCTGACAAAAACCTCCCAGCAAATGCTGTAGCTGTTTGCTGTGTCTGCGTGCTTTACTATGTGTGGTAAACACCCAGGGCAACACACTTTCCAGGACCACTTGGGAGACCTCATGAGGGGGCAGGCTGCAGGCACCCTGGGGGCCCAGTGCGATCTCTGAGGCCTGGGGGTAGTAGGAGAGTTTGGCAGACAGGCACAGGGAATGGAAGAAGGGTTTGGAAGAGATGCAGGGGCTTCCGTCATTCCAGGCCCACCTCCCAAACCCCAGCCCAGGCCTACCCCAGGGGGCCGGGGCCGGAAGCCATCCACCCTGAAGAGTGAGCAGTAACCGAGCAGCTGGTCCCCAGGGTAGAGTGCTGGGATCTCCCGGGGGGTCAGCAGGGCCTCCACCGCATCAGGTACAAACCAGTCCACAGAGATGTCACTCAAAGCTGGCTCCAGTGCCTTCCGCAGAGCCTGCACCAGCTGTGAGGGGTGTTCAAGGGGAGGTCAGGGGAGAGAAAGCGGTGCCACACCACCCACAGAATGGGAAGGTCGCCCTTCCCCCTGATGCCATCTGCCCAGCCTCTGGCTGAGGGGAGCAGGGTCAGGCTGGGTCAGGGGAAGGAATGGGGTTTGGAACAAGCAAGGGGACTGAGCGTTCAGTTCTCAGGCCTGGGTCTGTCTCCTGGCCTGAGCTTTGCCTTGTGGATGAGGCCAAATTTAACCAGGATACAGCTGAGTTCTTCGGGGGTGCTAGAGGCTGTGTCCCCACCTTCAGCCTCCTGAAGCACCCCAAGGCAGCATCAGCAGCTTCTCCCCATTTGCATCTCAAGGGAGTGGGGCAGAAGTCCTGGTCTGAGTGCCAGGAAACCCCACAACCCGATTGGGTTCTGTTTCAGACTCAGTGAGATTTGGGTGGACTTGCAGGGGTGAAAAGCAGGCCCCAGGCCCAAGCTCACCAGGGGCTGCAGCCTCTCCCCAGGCTTCAGGAAGTAGGCCTGGCCTCTGCTGAGGGAAGACAGCCCCTGGAGCAGCTGGTGGCAGGCAGGCCCTAGCCCGAAGGAGAAGCACCTGATGAAGGAAGGGAAGCAGCTGTGACCCTCAGAAGTCCTTGGGGGTGGGGGAGGGGTCACTCTCTGGCACCTGTTCCTGCCCACCCCATACCTGGCTGCCCCCCTGTGCCTCCTCATAAGCTCCAGGGTTTGGTGGGTAGTGGCAGCCACGGGTGAGGCAGCAGTGAGCAGGAACAGCTGCCGAGGGTGGGCCCTCTGCGGGGGCTGCCTCGTGGCCCAGTCCAGCGCAGCCAGCACATCGGGGGGACCGCCCGTGGCCTGCAGCATCTCCACACTCTTGCAGATCAGCTGCACAGTGTCCTGGAGACAAGAAGCCAAGGCTGGGCCATGCGGGGCGAGCACATCTCCACTAGGCCCTGAGATCCCTGGACCTTACTCACATCACTGCAAAGGCGGCTCTCGCGGAAGAGAGGCTGCACTACCGTGCCAAACACTGCCACGTTGATAAGCGTCTGGGACGGGAGCGACTTCACAGCCAAAACAATGGCATCCTGGGGACAGTGGGGAGGGCAGCGTGAGGTAGGCCCTATGGGCCTTGGTAGAGAGCAAGGGACAGCAGCTTGCCTGCCTTCTCCATATGTGAAATGAGGCCTGGATGAAGTAGCTGGAGGGAGCCCTGTGTGGGGGAGGCTGTGTTTGAGAAACTCTCTGTGAGTGAGAACCTTGGGGTATAAGGGAGATTCTGAGTGTATATGAGACACTTGGGTATGTGACTCTGGAGTTGTGTATGGTACTTGAATTTCGGATTAGGTGTGACTAAAGGTAACTCGTATGAGAGGCTCTCGAAATCTGGGAGAGACAGGTCTGTGCAAGTACGAGAGAGAGAGGGTGCACGCACTGCAGCTCACCGCAGACCGCTGCCCCGCCCAGGCCCCCGTCCTGCCCGCACTGCCCCCACAGGCCTTGTGTGCTGCACTGCTGCCATCCAACAGGAACAGGAACTCCCGTGTCGCTGTGCCCAGGTGCCCGGGCTTGCAGCTCAAGTCCGGGCAGAAGCTCAGCACCAGCACGGGGTTCAGCAAGATGTCCTTGTGGAAGCGTCGCTGCAGGAACCACACCTGCACATGGGATCCCAGAGTCATCCTGGGGCCGGCTTAGCGTACGACACCCTGAGCTGGCGGCAGGACCCTGTCCTGGAGCCTTTTTTCTCTCTAGTTCACCCAGAGGAGGCACCTTTTTGCAGTCATTTGGATAAAGGCAAGAGCAGAGGCAGGGGGCTGTCCTCGGCCTATGCCAGCCTGAGCCCCCACGCTCTGAGACACATCCCAGAGAGACTTGTGTGGGCCTTCCTCTGACAATACTCATCAGCCCTCTGGGATGGTGGTGGCGGCTGCTGAGAGATCTTACTGAGAGCACAGACACCCACCCATCCCAACATGGGTCTGCTCATCTGTTCGTCACACACAGACGCAGCCAGGAGTCAGGCCAGGAGCCAGGTCAGGGCCCCTGGCAGCCCTACCTGCCGGTCCCCATCACTGTCCCTCCGCTGTAGCCTCTGGAAGTCCCGGCGGGCCCTCACCCAGGCCTCGTATTCTGCTGAACTCAGGCTGCCGGCCTCCAGCATTAGGTGTGGCTGGTGGGGCTCTGAGGAGGAGGGAACACAGCTCTGTTGTGGAAGCCCTGGTCTCCGGACCCCAACAGCTCAGTCCCACCGTCCCGGGATGACTGTGCAGGTCCAGCCTCCCTGTACCACCAGGCCCACCCTCGCAGATGATTTGGTCCTTCTCGCTAGGGGCCCAGAAATCTGTACTTGAAAACATGCTACCCACAGGTCCAGAAGCAGGTGCGAGCCGGCCAACTGTGCTGCCCCGTCTCTCACCACTAGGGTACAGCAGGATCTCCAAGGCCCGGTCGCAGCGGTGGCCTTCTGCCAGTGTGACACAGATGGTGGCTGCAGAGCTGGCATGAGGCGGGGCATCTGCCCGCAGAGCATGAGAGGGGCTCTCCAGGCCTGAGGGACAGAGTCAGGGGGCGTGGTGACCGTCCCACCCCAAGTCCTCACTCGGAGCAGAAACAGCACCTACCCAGCCCACTTCAGCACCTCTAAGCCTCTCTTCCCATTGTTGAGCGGAGTGGGGTATGGAGAAATAACACTGGCAAACCTAGGGGTGTGTGTGTGTTGTGTAGAAGCGGCCAGAGGAAGCTCCCACTGTGAGACTGGAGGCTCCCGAGTCTTAAATCCCTGTCGTGTTTAGGTTCTGTGCTCCTCCCACCCGAGCCTTGAATTCTTTCCCAGTCAGATGCACTGCGAGGGGCACCCACCTGCCAGCAGGCACGGCCCAGTCACCAGCATCTCGAAGGAGAAGGTGTATGGGCCAGGGCAGCGGGCAGGGCCTAGGAACACGTCTGGAGGAGCAGCGGGCTCCTCCCAGGCCAAACCCTCCTCCTGAGGGCTGCCCGCCCCGAAGCAGCTGGTGGGGCTGGAAGGGAGCATGAGGAGAGTGACTGGGCCACTACCAAGGCCCCTAGCCCCTCTGGCTAACTGGCCCCAGCCTTTCTCCACCCTGCCCACCCCCTGGGCACCCTGCCAGAGCCCCCTCACCCGCACTAGACCCAGAGAAGCCGAGGGAGGGACGAAGAGAATCACCATAGGCCCAACCTGTCGTCACAGAGCCCCGGAGGTCTGGGGGGGCCCGGCGGCCCTGGCGGGGCCAGTGGGGTGAGCACGGAGGGCAGAGCCATGCGTAGCACCCCGTCAGGCCTCGAAGGCAGCTCCTGGCTGCTGCACAGGGTCACTGTCATGGTGCCGGCCGCAGCAATGAGACCAGTGGGCAGCACCAGTGTGGACCGAGCCTGGGCCAGATCCAAGACAAGGTGACCTACGACGAGTGAGAAAAGGGGTCAGAGGGGGCTGGAAGCAGAAGAGACGGGCACAGATAGGGACAGAGCCGGCACTGAGTCGGGAGCCTGGGCAAGGAGGACTTCGTGTGGGTGGGGACACCGACATGACTGAGGCAGGATGGAGACATGAGATGACAGCAGAAGGAGAGGAGATGAAAGAAGGATCTGGCTGTCATCAGGAAAGGGAGCAGTGACCGCACTAATGGAGGCTGAGGAGAACAGGGCATGCCCACCTACCCCAGCATCCTGGGCTCCATTCCTTCTGCTCCTCTTTCCCTATCTGCCCCTATCTATTCAACCCTTGGGCATCCTCTTTCTAAAGGACCTGCCCTTGTGGGCTGACATGTCCCATAGCCTGGGGCCCACCCTCTCACAAATCCTCCGCTCATGAATAGTCAGGGGCTCCCATTGCCCACTATGGGTGGCTCCAGAATCTTCTACCCAAGAGGAGTGTAGGAGCAGTGATCTGCTTGGAAGCTGACTAGAGGACTTAGAGCAGCATTTGTGTAACAAGCACACCCTTTCACTTAGATTGGAGGTTTCCTGGGGAACTGGCAGAGTCCTGGGAGTTGCCATGCCAATAAAGGAAAAATGGCCAGGTGTGTAGTGGCAGTCAAGGCCCGACAAGGTCTAGCCCCAGCCTACCTTTACAGCCCGACTTCACCTCACTTCCCACTCTTTCGAGAGACACTTGCTGAATAAATGCAGGTTAAAAAAAAAAGAAAGGTCAGGGAAGCTGGGATGGCTCAGCAGGCTAAGTGCTCACTTTGCAGCCCTGGGGACTGAGGATCGAATCCTGGCCCCGGCCTGTGCGAACCCATATGCTGAACTGGGGGTGTGCTTCCCATGCAGGGGGCCCCCAGTTTGGTTCTTGCCCCCTGGTTCAGCCCCTGGCTCAAGAGGGTGTGCCTCCCGTGCTGGAGGCCCCCAACCCAGTTCCTGCCCTGCGCAGCCCCCGCCCACCTGTGTGGAATGAAACCATGTTGAAAACTGATGAAGTTCAACTATGGAGACTGCTCTGGGCCCTCCCCCTTCTCTCTGTCTCTCTCTGTCTCTTTCTGCCTCTGTCAAAAACAATAAAATAAATCTTAAAAAAAAAAAAAAATGGAAGGAAAAAAGAAGAAAGGGGCTTCCTTCCCAGCCAGCTAAGGTCTGGGGACAGCCTTCTACAATGGAGACAGTGCAGTATGAGTCTTGGCTCTGCGGCTTCTAAACCTGTCCTTTGGTAACCCTCTTGTTTTGAGGATCCTCATTTTCTTCATCCCTAAGATGGAGGGGGGGGGTCATAATAACTAGACTCAAAGATCGTGGTGAGGAGTAAATGAGAAAATATACACAAAGCATTCAACACCTAAGAGACCACTACTGTTATTTTCATCACTTATAAAAGGGGGAAGGAGAACCACCCTTGCATTATTATATCCCTCTCTGGATTCAAATGAGATGATATCCGTGACTGGGCTTTGTCAAGTGTAAGTCACCATACACAGGAAGTACTTTATTACCATCACCCAGTACAACTTACTTCCAAACCTTGGCTTACACTATTGCCTCTGCTTCGGGTGCCTTTCACCTCCTTGACACTTCCCCACATCCTACCCTTCCTTTCAGTCAAATGCTGGCTCCACCTCCTTCTGGACTATTCCTCACTCTGTCCTTTAACCATCTGCTGGGCTTCTACCAATTTTCAACACAGCTGGATTCAGACCCTTTTCTCACCTGGCTGGCAAATCCCCTGTGCAAAAATCAAACGAATATACAGATAGATAAATGAAGGGATGCCGTGCCAGCCACACAGCCGGGCCCAGGGGTGGGCCGCTGTCCTGCCCAGCATTCAATGAGCCCCTTGGTGGTGCAAGAGGCTGGGGCTTGGAGATGACCACACCCCTGTGCAGGATCCAGAGCTCACGCTACGGAGGGCAGGAAGAATACGTGTGACTGCCTGCTGTGTCTGCCTCCCTGGCTGAAAAACTCAGGGCAGGCCTGGCTCACAGTCCCCCAGCACCTGGCGCGCACGACAGGTGCCCAGCCCATAACTGTTGAATAAAGGGATGAATCAATGAATGAAAAAATCAGTGGCTGGAGAGGGGACAGGGAGGGGCGGACGCAGTAACCAGAGTGCGGTTTGCTTTCAGGGGGCGGGCGGGGGTGCCCTGGACTCACCCTGCGCGCAGCGGCGGGGCGTCGAAGCCCCCAACCCGGGACCCAGCGCGCTGCAGCAAGCGGCCTGCGAGTGGCGCCGGCTCTGCAGCTGGAAGGAGACGCGCTGTCCCGCCGCCTCTGCCTCGAAGCCCGACACCACTTCGGCCTCGGCCAGCGGGTACACGAACACGCCTGGGCCAGGGGGCACAGCACCGTCGGACCTCGTGGCACCCGCTCCCCACCACCCTGCGCCCCCGCCCGGCCTCACCGTCCACGGGCTGCGGCTGCGGGTTGTGGTAGGTGAGCCGGGCCCGTAGGCTGAGGCAGGGTCCGTTGGCGCAGGCCCGAACCCAAGAGTCCGTGAGGGTCAGCGGCGTCCAGCTGGAGGGGCAGTACAGGCCGGGCATGGTGCCCTGGGGGAGGGTGCTCGATGGAGGCGTGCACAGGCTGAGCCCAGGCAACCCCGCCACGCTCCGGACAGCCGGCGGGGGCATCTAACTGGCTGGAGGACGGGACCTGCAGGGGGCGCAGGGCTGATCCCGAGCTGAGGCCCCGCTGACTGGGGGCGAGGGGAGGGAGGGAAGAAGGCAGGGAGAGGCGGGGGGAGGTGGCGAGACCTGCGTCCTTGCCGGTTACCTGGCAAGCCAGGGCGGAGCGCAGCTCCCAGCAGCGCGGGGACCCGGGGAGCGGAGGGTTAATGATTAACTGGGGCTCCGGGAGCCCAGCAGTCCCGCCGCCGGCTCCTCTAGGGGCGCGCGGGGGTGTCACAGCTGTTCATCGCCACCCGCCCGGCGCCTCACCGCCACCACCGTACCTGCCGGCCCCCCGGGGCTCCCTGCGGCTGCCAGCTGTCGGAAGTGGCGCGGGCGCAGAGATGGAAGATGCTCTGGATGCGGAGCAAGGCTTTAAAGGGCCAGCGTCCTCCTGGGTGCCCCCAGCCCCGCAAGGGACAGCAGGCGCGGGGTGGGATGGGGAAAGGCTGCAGTCTTTCCCCGGCGCCTGCCTGACTGGGGCGCTGAGAGGGGCTGCAGGCTGGAGTGGAGGGGTTTGGGCTGGGAAGCCAGTGAAGCGGAAGGAGGGGGTCTTTGGGAGGTAGTCGGGAGGAGTGTTGGGGCAGGGAGAGTCCTTAAACCTCGTCCAGGGCACCTCCCCCGCCCTGGCAGAGCTCATCTGGGAGGGGGGACGGCTGCAGACGCCGAGCTGTCAGGGGGTGCGGCGGGCTGGGTCTACGGATCGTTCCCGCCCCGTGGGCAGCGCCAGCCTCACCGTGGCGTCCTCTGCGGAGTCCTGGGCGCCACGACCGGCCCAGGGTGTGCGGTACCGCCGCCGCGCCTGGGGCCGCTCTCAGCCGCAGCACCTGCGGGGCGATCGCTCAGGGGCTCCGGCCGGGGCTGCCGAGTCCGCTCAGGGGCGTCGGCCCTGCGGCTGCTGGCCCCGCCCCGCGGCTGCTGGCCCCACCCCGCGGCCGCTGGCCCCGCCCCGCGGCCGCTGGCCCCGCCCCCGCCGCCCCTCCGGCCCGCCTCGGCCCCGCCCGCACCTGCGGCGCGACGCACGCGCCCCTCCCCCAGCCCCTCCCACATCGGGCGCGCTCCCGCCTGCGCGCCAGTGCTGGGCGCTCCTGCCAGACCGGGCGCCGCAGTGCAGGGACCGCCGCTCTGCGGCCGCACGGTCCCCATCAATGCGGGACCGACGCCGCTGAGGCCCCACCCTTCTCTTCCTTTAGGAATGGAGGCGTCTTGCACTTGTAGCGGAGCTGCTGCTCCGTCTGCAGCCCCCCAGCACTGCAGCGACCAAAGCTCTCCCAACATCACCAACCCCCTAGGCCCGGCTAGGCTTGTAATCACTGCGGTGACCCTCCCTCATCACTGCAGCGAAACCCAGAGCCCTGTCCCCGTTGGACCCCCCACCCCACAACGCCTCAATAAGCCAGCCCCCTTTCCTCTGCAAAGTGCTCCTTTGTCACTGCAGAAATAAGCCTTCCTCCTCACTGCAGGTATCTTCAGTTGTATGATTACTTCAATAACCACTTACTCCAGGCAGAGGTTCCCCGTCGTTACAGCGACTTCTCCCCCTTACGGAGCAGCCAGCTTTCCCACCACTGCAGTGCCATCTCCCCGTTTTTTTCTGGGGAGGGTGAACAGGATCACCCCCTGAGGCTTTAAGCCCCTGTACTTTGGTTGTCCACCGCCTTGAAAGTGAGGTTTTCCAGCCAACAGAACCTTCTCGTGACTGCCTACCAACCCCCATCTTAGCAGTGACCCCCACCCCATCATTGCAGCACCTGTAAGAGAACACATCTCTGCTTGTAAACAGGTCCCTTGATAGCAGCAGAATTTTTATGTGGCTTGAGAGTGTTACGCTGCAGAAGATCCGGGGAGTCTGTAAAACCTCTCCGTGATCCCTGGGGGAGAATCTGGGAGACAGGCCTGGAGAAGTGACCAGGTGAGGGGTCACCCATGCACGCTTTCTTGCAGAGATCACACTCAGATTCTGCAAAGAGAGTATGAGGAGGACTGGAGGTGGGGTGTGGCAAGTGGGGGGTGAGCCTTCAAGCCAGACTCAGGTTTTCCCCACTTACTCCATCCTTCTGATTCCAGTCACCATTGTGCACTGGCCCCAGGGGGATCCCATGCCTCCCAGAACACATGAGCTCTCAAGCACAACCCTTTCTCTTGTTCAAACCACCTTACCTGGTGGCCTTCGCTTGGCCTTTCCCCAGGGAACTGCAACAGGGAACTGCATGGGTGGAAATGCGCAAGGACAATACAGAAGGCATAGACACCATTACAATGATCCAGCCCCCCAGGGCACTTCAGCTAGGTTCTACCCTCCATTCTTTCCACACTATCTGAGCCACGTTTCCATTGACACCCTTCCTCCCTTCACTGCTGAACCTGCCCCCAGCCTCATTTTGAGTAAGCGTCCTTCTTACAGGCTTGGTGAGAAACAGTAGAAGGTGAGTGAGCAGATCCGCCCTCCAGGTGCTCCGGGTCTCCAGGTCTCCAGGAAGGATCAGCTCACACCCTGAAGGCTCTAGGCTGTGGCCCTCTCCCCATAGTGTTTTGTGCTCTGCCCCTTCCACAAATGAACTAAGAACTCCATGTGGCTCTCAGGCCAAACAAGATGCTGCAGGAAGCAGTCATAAAGGGGCCTCAAACACATGCAAATGAAATAGAGGTCCTTGTCTTTAGCCCTGAGGAGAGCTTGGATGTACAACAGTGTCCAGGAAGATGGCGTTCCTGCCAGAGACTAGACAGCACACTGGTAGAAGCCAAGCTTTGCTGGGAAGAAGCACCAGCTCTGAGAGCCTGCTGGGAAGGCTGTCTTTGCTGAGGCAAACAGAGATCTACAGCCTCCAGCTGGGGGGCACTCTGGTGGTAGGGCTGCAGCATAGCAGGCAGCTGAGGACACGAAGGGCCCGCTCAATCTCCGAAGGGCCAAACACCATTTTCCAGGAGGAGAAGATCCTAGGCAGGGCCCAGGAGTGGCATGGAGCTGGTCTGCTATGTGTCAGGTATAAGGAAAGGGGGGAGGGAGGTCACAGAGCTAAAAAGGCGTAGCCTTCTTGAAAGGCTCGTACTGAAAAAGGTGAATATACGGTTATAGTAGGTAAAGATGAATACTACAGGGATTTTGGAATAGATCAGAGGTTGAGCACTTGCCTCACAATCCTGAGGTCTGGGGTTCAATTCCCAGCCTCGGCCTGTGCAAACCCATATGCTTAAGTGGGGTGCACCTCCCATGTGAAGGGCCCCCAGCTTTGTTCCCATCCAGTGTGGCCCCACATTCACCTGTGTGGAGTGAAGTTATGCCACAGTTGTTGATACACGACTGTAGAGACTGCTCTGGGCCCTCCCCTTCTCTCTGTCTCTCTGTCTCTCTCAAACAATAAAATAAATCTTTTTTTTTAATATATATTTATTTATTTATGACAGAGAGAGAGAGAGAGAGAGAGAGAGAGAGAGAGAGAGAGAGAACTGAACTGGGGGAGCTCCCAGTTCAGCATATGGTTCCGCACAGGCCGGGGCCAGGATTTGATCCCCAGTCCCCAGTGCTGCAAAGTGAGCGCTTAACCCACTGAGCCATCCCAGCTTCCCCAATAAAATAAATCTTAAAAAAAGAATTCAGAATATTTTTTTATAAATATGTAAAGGAAGAAGTCAACAATATAAAAAAATCATAAAAACAAACAAATAACCAAGTGAAACTACTGATCAAAATGTCATATCAACAACCTAGTGGAAGCCGGGATGGCTCAGTGGGTTAAGCACTCACTTTGAAGCTCTGGGGACCGGGGATCGAATCCCAGCCCCAGCCCGTGCGGAACCATGTGCTGAACTGGGAGCTCCCCCAGTTCAGTTCTCTCTCTCTCTCTCTCTCTCTCTCTCTCTCTCTCTGTCAAAAATAAGTAAATAAATAAAAAATAATAATAAAAAAAATAAAAATAAATAAAATTATAGTACCTCATATAAAAAAAAAAAAACAATCTAAATTTTAAAAGACAAAACAAAACAACAAAAAACCTCTGAAATCTTAGGACTTAAATAAAAATGTTTGAGGACAACACTCATTTGGTGGCAAAATCTGAAGTGTCACAGGCTGTGTATAGTATGTAGTTATACCACTCATGAATACTCATATTCATATGTTTTGCTACGAGAGTATGAATGTGTCTGATTTCAGGATACTGTTCCAGCTCCCACTGGAGTGGGGGATAATGTACAATATTGCCTGAGAGTGTTATTGTACTCTATATTTTTCTAAAGTTTAAAATTTTCTAAATTTTGAAAAATATGTGGCCCCAAAGGTTTTCTTTTATCTTTTTTAATTTTTTTGGTTTTTTATTATTTATTTATTTATTTATTTTGACAGAGGAGAGAGCGGGAGAGAGAGAGACAGAGACAGAGAGAGAACTGAACTAGGGGAGTCCCCAGTTCAGCACATGGTTCCGCACGGGCCGGGGCCGGGATTCGATCCACGGTCCCCGGCGCTGCAAAGTGAGCGCCTAACCCACTGAGCTATCCCGGCTTCCCCTTATCTTTTTTAATTTTTATAAAAGTTTATTTGAGCCAAACATGTGCTGGGGAGCAAGATTTCAAGTGCTCTCCCTAAGGGTTTCAATAAGGGCTTGTGGAACTCTTAGGTATGAAAAATACAATTAAAATAAAGAACATGGTAGATGGTATTAATAATAAGATGGAAATGATTAAAAAGTGAATAAATGATCCAAACTAGAAAGATAGTTCACTGGCATGGATGGAATGCCTTAATACCTAACAATGGTAGTTTTTCCCCAGTTAATCTATATATTCAATGCAATTCCAATTAAAATCCATGGGGATTTTCTAAAATGTAACAAATTTCCTCCATTATTTATACAGAGAAATAAAGTTTCAAAATTAGCAAAGTCAATATATAAAAAGAAGAATAGAGTGAGGTTTACCCTATCAGATATGGTACTGGTATAAGAACAAATATGAGTAGACCAAAAGAGAACCTGATCCATGAATATGATATGATATGATATGATATGATATGATAGTGAGAACATACTATGCAATAAATGTGGCACTATCATCACTGAAGAAAGAATAGGTTGTTAAGTAAATTACATTGGAAAAACTAGTTTACTATATGGAGAAAGGTGAAAACTGTGCTCCTTTACAACAACACATACAAGGGTGAATTCTAGATAGTATAGATTAAACTGAAATAAGGAAAATAAAACTATACAATCAATAGAAAAATAATGTTGCAGAAAACCTCTGTTACCTATGGGTGGTAGGGAAGGACTCAAAAGAACAAATCATTGTTGCAAAACATTGATGATTTTGATGATATAAAAATTAAGTGTTTCTTCTCCACAAGATAGTTATTAATTACAAAGGTAAAAAATAGCAATTTGCAGAGTAGAAACCTGGCAGACACCACCTTAACCAAATAATCAAAGTTAACATCACCAGGAATGGGACAAATTGACATCACATGCCTCCTGATAAGATGCACTGAGAAGGCACAGCCTCACTTCTGTGATGTTCCTGCCCAAAATGCACCATCTAAATCTAATCATGAGGCAGCACCAGACTTACCCAATTGAGGTACATTCTACAAAACAAATGTCCTGTACTCTTCCAAAATGTTAAGGTCATGAAAGATAAAGAGAATGGAGACTTGTCTCAGACAAAAGGCGCTAAAGAGACAGGACAACTAAATGCAATTTAGTGTGATCCTGAATAAAATATTAATTCTTTTTCTTCTTTTTCAATAAAGGAAATTCGTGGTACAATTGGCAAAATTTGGATAAACTCTATAGATTAGATAATATTACTGTATCAATGTTTATTTTCTGATTTTGAGAATTGTCCTGTAGTTGGTTATATAAGAAAAGTCCTTGTTTTTAGAAAACACCTTACTGAGGTATTTAGAAATAAAGGAACATGTAGTCTACAATTTACTCTTAAATGGTTTAGAAAAGGGAAGCCGGGATGGCTCATTGGGTTAAGAGCTCTCTTTGCAGCTCCGAGGATTGAGTCCTAGCCCTGGCCCGTGTGGACCCATATGCTGAACTGGGGTATGCTTCCCATGCAGGAGGCCCCAGTTCGGTTCTTGCCTGGGTGAGCTTAAATTAAGAATTGCTATTTAGTGAAGGGCACTAAGGTAAGGTGACCAGACATCCTGCTTTTGGCGGGACAGTCCCAATTTTTAACAATTTGTCCCGCGTCCCGCAGCGTTTTTAAAAAGTCTTGATTTTTGGAAAGAATGCACGACAAGCTAGGGAACGGCGGGAGATGGACCAAATTTTTAATCAAACCTTCCCCACCCCCCCACCCCACCCCACCCCCGTCAATGGTGTCCCATTTTACCAATGTTAAAATCTGGTCACCTTACATTAAGGGGAAAGTAATAGCTGAAACAATGACAGAAGGTGTTTTCATACATATAAATCTACAGATTTACATGTTCATATGATTATGGATAAGGTTTGGAAAGATATCTATAAGTCTGGTAACAATGGTTTTTTTTTTTTTAAGATTTATTTTTATTGTTTTTGTTTTTGACAGAGAGAGGGAGAGATGCAGAGACAGAGAGAAGGGGGAGAGAGAGAGAGAGAGAGATGCAGAGACAGAGAGAAGGGGGAGAGAGAGAGAGAGAGAGAGAGATGCAGAGAGAGAGAGAAGGGGGAGAGAGAGAGAGAGAGAGAGAGAGAGATGCAGAGACAGAGAGAAGGGGGAGGGCCCAGAACAGTTTCCATAGTGGCACATCATTGGTTTTTCCAGATAGTTTCATTCCACAGGTGGGTGCGGGGCTGCACAGGGCAGGAACTGGGCCGGGGTCTCACCCCAGTGAGAACTGAATTGAAGGCACTCCCCAGTTCAGCATATGGGTCCACAAGGGCCGGGGCTGGGATTCGATCCATGGTCCCTGGGGCTGCAAAGTGAGCACCTAACCCACTGAGCCATCCTGGCTTCCCCAACAATGGTTTCTTGAGGGAAGAGCAGACTAGAACTAGGAGGAAGGGGGATATTAACTATTTATTTGCATTCTTCAACTTGTTATGAAACACTCATGTATTACTTTTATATTTTGAAAATATTTTTAAAATTTGAAACAATCTCAAGTGTACAGAAACTTTGAAGTTCAGAAGAAGAAATTCCTCACACCCTGCCCATGAATCACTTACAAGTAAGCAGCCAATTTATGTCCCATCACCCTTGAGTTAATGCACATTTTCTACAAATAAGAGCATTCTCTTACATAACACAGCATAATTTTCAAAATCAGGAAATTAACATTGATATATCGCTTCCATCTAATCCTCAAACACCACTCCAGTTTTGCCTAGTGTCCCAATAATGTATTTTATAATAAAAAGAAAAAAAAATCAAGTTCAGATCGCATGTTGCCTTTTTGTCATAACTCTGTAGTCTCTTTTTCACTCTGAAACAGTTCCTTAGTCTGTTGTTGACTTTCATGACCTTGACATTTGGGAGGAGTACAGGACAGTATTGTGTAAAATATTCCTAAAAGTGTGTTTGTCTGATGTTTCTCAGGTGATGAGACTCGGGTTACATTTCTTTGGCATGAATATCGCAGAAGGGGTGCTGTGTTCTGATTGCATCCTATTGGGTGGCATGTGGCTTTGATTGTACATTACTGATGGTGTTGACTTTGAATACTTGATTAAGGAAGTGTCTGCTAGGCTTTTCCACTGTAACTTCTTTTCCCTTTATAATGAATAAATTATTGGGTAGAAGTATTTTGAAAATATATAAGTATCACATTCCATATCAAACTTTTAATTATTCATGTATTTACTTATATGTATATCAGTATGGACTCATAGTTTTCTGTTTTATTCAGGGGTTATAATCAATTTATATTGATGCTCAAACTGTCCTTAATTTGTCCAGTGGGAGCACTTTAAGCTGACTTCTATGTCCTTTTTTCATGTCCTAATCATTCCTTCAGTATTTCTTTGCTTTCAAGTATAAGATTTCTAGGCTCGCTGGGTATCTTTTCTCTTTCAGCCCTAGAATCAGCTCTTTCACTCAGGGGACACTGGTACCTTATAGTGGAGAATGGTATCTAGAAGCCAGGATTTGGGCACTGGGTGTGCTCCTTGACATTGGGGTGGGGGTGTCACTTCTCAATAGTCAGGGACACACCTACATACACTTCAATTTATTTCGATATCTATTTCTTCATATTAAAAGCCATGAGTTCATGCCAATATCTCGAATTTTAATCCAGCACCACAAGGTTCGTGCTAGTTTTTCTCCTTTCAATATTTGTAATTTCAGGGATGCCAAGATGTCTCAGCATGTTGAGTGAGCACTCCTCTTGCGGCCTTGGGTCTGAGGATCGAATCCCAGCCCTGGCCCACGAGGACCCATATGCTGAACTGGGGTGTGCCCCCAGTTTGGTTCTCATCAGGGCAAACCTCCTATGTGGAAGGCCCCCGGTTCAGCTCCTACCCCCTACCCGCCGTGGGCCTCCCATGCAGGAGGCCCCTGGGTGGCTCCTGCCCTGCACAGCCTTGTGCCCACCTAGAGTGAAACTATGTAGAAAACTAATGATGATGCAACTATGGTGACTGCTCTGGGCCCTCCCCTCTTCTCTCTCTCTCTCTCTCTCTTTTTCTGTCAATAAATAAACAAATAATAAATAAATATTAAAATGGTAATTTCTTCTTCGACCTGGCTCCCATTTTCCCTAATACGTTTATCCATATGATCAATACCCCTATCGTTCTTGCTCTCATTTGCATTCAGACACCCTTCTCACCCTACCTGGGCTCCAACACTCTGCATTGGGTTGCTGTCCTCCTTCCCCCTCAGTGAATGCCCTGCTCACCCCAAACTTGCCCAACAGCCTGTGCTGGTTTTTCCCTCCTCGAGAATGCCCTCCTCACCTTGCAAGGGTTCTAACTACCCACCCTAGTGCTTTAGGCCACCCTCTGCATGGATGTCCTGACCCCTCCCGGGCTCTGACACCTCACACTGGGACACCTTCCTGCACAGATGCCCTCATCCTATTCAGGTTCTGACGTCCTGCTCTGGGTCACCCTAGTGTGGACAACGACCTTGCTCTACTCCACTTAACAATTTTAGGACTAAATGATTCAGAAAGGGGAGGGGAGGGAAAAAAGAAGCCTTTTTACATTTCTACAAGTTCAAGAGCACTCTTAGAGCAATGAAATGACTCTGTATGATACTATCAGTTATGGATATATGTCATTATATACTTATCAAAACCCATAAAATGCATAACACTAAGTGTGAATCCTAATGTAAACTGTGGACTTTGGGTGGTAATGATGTGTCAGCGTATATTCATTAATTGTAACAAAAGTACCACTCTGGCTGGGATGTTGACAATAAACAGGGGAGGCCATAATGGCCTGGGTATATAGAAAATCTGTATACCTCTTCCTCAGTTACGCTGTGAACCTAAAACTGATCTAAAAAAATAAAGTCTCCTTTTGAAAAGGTAAAAATTTTACTTCTTACAAGAAAAGTATATTTCAATGATGTGTTGATTTATATAGTACAATCACGATTACTAAAAAATGGTGTGATGACAGTTTACACTACTAATTCCATAAGAAAAACTTTTATAAATGCCAAAAAAATAAAAGGGAAATAAAAAAATCGACGCTTTTACATATTAAAACTATCAGAAAATATCAAACATTATATTCTTCCTGCTTGGGAGTACGTAATACTAGTGAGCATTACCCTGGGGCAGGGATGGGGGGTTGGCGACTGGGGGCAAGGGGAGCAGGGGTCACAGGGCAGGCAGAATATGCAGATGAAGATGACACAGCATGAGCCAACTTGAACCATGAAGAATAACTGCTGAAGCTGGGTCATTATTCTGTTTCTCTACTCTTGTGTATGTTTGCAATTTCCCATAATAAAGAGTTTAAAATGCATGCTGCAAAATAAAAAAATATATGCAGCATCATTTTTTTTTTTTTTTTATCTTTTCACATTTATAGAGAGAAATTATCTTTTTGTCTTCAGTGCATAGTTATTTCTATTTTACTTTTTGACAGATAGAGAGAGAGACAGAGACAGAGACAGTTAGAGAACCGAACTGTGGGAACTCCCCAGTTCAGCACGTGGGTCCTGCCTGGGCCGGAGCCGGGATT
>PVKE010012731.1:0-18312 GCA_004027555.1 Craseonycteris thonglongyai
TAACACTTTCTTTACATAGTAATTACATAATAAATGGCTGATACCTATATCTATATTAGATTACATAAGAATAAATTAATTTATTTTAAATAAAATGTGATGATCAATGTATTCTAGAGTAGAAAAAGAGTTAACTGAAGGTAGTATAGTAGCAGAAAGTTTGGTGATAACAGTTATAATAATAATCATTAATATTATTGAGTGCTTGCTAAATTTCAATAGCAATATTGAATACTATACTTATTTCAAAGATAGGGCAGAATGGGAAGAGGGTTGTAGAAAGTGAGATTACAAATTGCTGAAATTAAGAAAAATGACTCAAATCTCTCCATTAATATTATGTTACTATAATGACATTCTGATCTACCATTTCCTAATTCCCTTCCCAGGAATTTATCCTGAAATTTTGATTGAAATTATAGATGTTATGCAGGAGAAACAAACAAACTAAAGCTATACAGTTCACTGGAATGTTAATTACAACCGAAATATTTAATTTTGCAAAAATGTCCATAAGGTTCTACCCCTTCCTGTCGTAATCATATCTATTGCAATGTGATTTTGAAGCTCTGACATCATGAAATGGAATTATTAGGGCTGTCCAAAAAATATCCAGCCATGTAATATGAAAGATAGAGGCATTATGGCTGGATTTTTTTCCAGACAGCCCTCATATACTGACTTTCTCACCACTAGAATCTAGGTTGGCCTGGGGCTTTGCTTTGGTCAATAGAAAACCAAGAAAATGAGCTTGACCAGTTTCAACCCAAACTCTCCATTCTCCTGTTTGCAATCCTGATAGCCACCGTATGAATAAGTAAGCCCATGGTCAGCCAGCTAGAGAATGAGAAACTTGTGGTCCAGGCATCCCAATTATTTTAGCTGAAAATGAGCTGGCTCCCCAAAGCAAAGTCTTCTAGCTGACTTGTAGTTTACTACCAATGCATAAGAGAACCCAGCTGAGACCACAGGAACCATCCAGATAAACTCTGCTCAAATTGCTGGCCTATTCTATTGAGAACAAAATACTAAATGGTTTATCTTAAGCCACTTATTTTTGGAGTGGTTTACTGATACAAATGCTTAACAGTAAACTAAAGTATTAAGTATCACACAACAAAATACTAGGCAAGCTTTAAAATGGCAATAATGATGTCTAAGTAAAATCATGAATATTTAATGATACAGGACTGAGTGAAAATAGCAGAATTCAAATATTAGTCTGTATACCATGATTGGAATTATGCAAATTTATGTACCCAAGTAAAATGTAGCACGTAAATAAGTACAATTAGGGATCATGTTGTCTTTTTCGTTTGTTTATTTCCTTTAACCTAATTATATTTAATTTTCTAATGAAAATATTTAGTAGGGCATAAAGTCAAAACATTCTCAAATGTAAGATGTCTCACTGTGACATTATTAAATCAGTGAAAAATACAAACCAAATTTTTGCTTCCCTTCCTCAATGATCATTATTATTTAAAAAATGAGCAAATCGCCCAATAGAAATATTTCAGAAGTGTAGAAAAATCTCTTTAATAATAATTAAAGTAAAATCCACATTAGTCTATTTTACTTTCATTACCACGGTGCTAGAATTTAAAATAAAAATGGGGATTTAAATACTCCAGAGACCATAAAACCCATTTTAATAGTGAAAATTATTGGTAGGAGCTAAATTCTCATATGCTAAAGTTCAACATGTAAATGCTAAAGGTGACTGACCTAAGATAAGGAAGAAACTATTTTGGCGATAATTCTAAAAATTACAACCCCTAGAAGGGCTTGTTCCTTTACTAAATGTAGACAAGTACATCATAAAAGCATTGCCCCAGGAAAATGAAACTGACTTCTATGCAAAAACCAAAGAACCGCATAGAAATTCCAAAGGCATGCCCTTGGAAATTCACTCTTCACCAATAGATCTCCTTAATCCAGTGGGCTGCTGAAGCACAATGCTGTTTTCTAGCTGAATGGGCACATTTACTACATTGAGGAGGTGCAGAGCTTTGCTTCCCTCTAGTATTATGAAGGCAACTAATTTTGACAAATTCCTCAGTCCACAAAAGTTCGCAGATCTCCAATACACTGCAAATCGAACTCTAAGCATTTGAAAGCCCTGTACACAGAAGCTTAGGCAATGATGTGGGAGCCAAAGTCAAGGCCACAAAGCAAAATTTATTTCTTGTCCCTTTCCTACAACAGCCAAGAGCTCAGAATTGAATCAGTTCTTCATTTGGGTTTTGATCGGTGTCCATTCATTTTCTCTACCAACCACAGTTCATTAACCCTATAACCCTTAGGGTATTCTGTTATGATGACCAGTTCATTCATGTCTCAATGGATAAAATCAGTTACCTACCCTGGTCTGATGGCCCATCCACTGTCAGTCACTGAGTACATTCCCCCTCTGCTGAAAGGCAAATCAACTCCCAACTGGCAATTTATTTTTCTCCTCTCTCTTCCATTTGGTATGTATCAGGATAGAGCCTTTTTAGTGAAACAAACTTCATTATGATGCCAATGACCTAGTTCAAGTGTTGTTACAAAACAAACAAACAAAAAAAACCACCCTGTGGAACTCATCACTCATTGTAAGGGTATTGCCAAGGGCATTGTTCATTACATCATACAAGTGTCCTATTTATGAAGCCTTCCGAAAGAAATCGCTGTCTCATATTTATACCAAAAATAGTTGTGCTTATCCTAAGTA
The DNA here is from genome assembly GCA_004027555.1 of Craseonycteris thonglongyai. Taxonomy (NCBI): domain Eukaryota; kingdom Metazoa; phylum Chordata; class Mammalia; order Chiroptera; family Craseonycteridae; genus Craseonycteris; species Craseonycteris thonglongyai. The sequence goes on from PVKE010012731.1 coordinate 2,717, forward strand.
TTTGGATTGTTTATTGCTTTCTGCTTTTTTGTTTGCTTATGAAGAAAATTGTAAACTGTGTAATCAAAACAATAGGCGGTCAACTTAAAGAAAGTGTACAGTTTATCATACTCTCACCATTTAACATTGTCAATAGCTCTTCTTGGTCTTCACTCTTGTTTCACCATATTGTTTCATTGCATTTTTTTTGGTTGTTGCTGTTTGATGGCCATATTCATATTCTTTCCAATATACATTAAAAATAGCATCATAATTATCCTAATTTTGCAAACAGAGAAAGAAATGAGATCCAAAGAGACTGAGTAACTGTCCTAATAAGGTCACAGAACTTGTGAGTGGAAAAGCTACTTGAAGTTAAATTATTTCTTGAAAAAGACCCAAAGAAGCATTTGCTGTTCTTGAGCAAGACATGGAGATGATTTCTCCAAAATGATGGTAATCCTGCCTTAACCATTCAGGTGACAAAACAATATAGCTATTCTGGTAGATGAACTGCTGAAGGTTTTCACAAATTCCATGCCACTAATAGCTCTCCCTAAAGTCACAAGACACTAGACCTGTATCTAGAGTTTACAAATTCAAGACTTAGGGTTTTGAATATGCAAATTAGAGGTAAGATATCACCAATGGCAATCACCCTGACTTTCCAAATTGTGAGCCCTGTGTTTCCTGTGAGGGCTTTCATGTTGGATCTCCCTTGAAAAAACTGATCTTGCCTCAGTCAGATTAAATGCAGTTACGCTTAACAGACCCCCTTTACTGAAATAAATAAGTGTTGCATAAGTAAGCTGGGGATATTAGTTTCATATTTTGTAATGTTGTAGTTTCAATATTAGCTATTAAAAGTAGAATTATATAAAAACATTTGCCTTCCCAAAGGTAGTAACAATATCCTTTTACAGAGTTTTTAAAAAGAAAGGTAAATTTTGACCAAGCATTGTTGGGTCCTTTGGACAAATACAGAAGTGTTGTTTTTTTGTTTTTCCATGCAAATAATAGAAACAAATTCTGGTTAACTCAGGCAGAAAGGAAATTTATTGGAAGGGATATTAAGAAACAGACAGAATCAATAGGATAATGAAAAAAAGCCTTGAAAATTAGCAGAGACCAAGGGAACATTGTTTCAACAACACACAGCAACTTTGATGCTGCTGCCCAGACCAGAGTCAAGGCTAAAGTTTCCTCTCCTGATTCAAAGTCTCATTCAAAAGCATGGGACTAGTGGGATTGCCTTATGATAGACAAATTGTTAGTAAATATCTGGTCACCTAAGCTTTTACAATGGAAGAGGAGCCAAGCCATGTACTAAGTCTCATACAATTACAAATCCATCATACAAAAAGGTCCAAGTACTTAACTGTCAAAAGATGACAGATGTCCATAAAAATGAACAAATAGATAAATTGCAGTTTTCCTTTCATTCATTCATCAATCCATTCTTTCAGCCATCCACCCACCCATACATTTAAGAAATACCGTATTTTCCGGCGTATAAGACGACCGGGCCTATAAGACGACCCCCTAATTTTACAGTTAAAACATAGGTTTAGGCCTATATTCGCTGTATAAGACTACCCCCCACTTCCGAGGCAACACCAGTTCTTTTTTTAATTAAATTTTTAATGAATGACATTTTTCGAACATACCGTAATATACTGTACATTGATAGAATGTGTATATTGCATGCATAAAAAGCCTGCTTGGATTGGCTGAGTTAGAGAGGCGGTCCGAGCAGCCTTGCAGTGATTGGCGCGGGATCGAGTTGGAAAATTTGTTTAGCGGCATATCCAGACGTTTTTCGGGATATACTCGGCGTATAAGACGACCCCCAATTTTCGGTTGACTTTTTTTCATTTCAAAAGTCGTCTTATACGCCGGAAAATACGGTATCTACCGACTTCCAGCTCCAGTGTTAAGTATTAGGAGTTATGCTGAATATTTCTGTTTTCCTTTTCAGGTTCATTCCTCACTGTTCTCAGCACCAGGGGTATCCAACCTTTTGGCGTCCTTGGGCCACATGGAAGAAGAATTGTCCTGGATCACACATAAAATATACTAATTATAGCTGATGAACTAAAGCAAAGGTTGCAAAACAATCTCATGTTTTAAGAAAGTTTACAAATTTGTGTTGGGACAAATGCTATGCTGTACCTCAGATGGCATATTATATGGGCTCCGTTGCCTCCTAAATTCTGGTTGGGCTTGGACAATGGAGGCACTGGCACAAAATTGAGGGTTTGAGGAAAGAGAGCCAAGGATTCACTATGCCTGCTCCTCCTTGCTGGGCGACTGTGTGACAGGGGCTACATCCCTTTATAAACAAACACATAAGACCTATCAGGCTACCTAGCCTCACCTGAAGCTGCATCTCTCACAGGGTTCTGATACCCACTTAATATCTTTGCCCTTGTAGGACTTAGGATAGGAGAGGCCACCATGGTTGTTAGCCTAGAGGAACTTTACCATCTCCTGCTGGTTTTTCTTAACTCAGAATTCTTCATACACATTCCTTCTGTAAAATTTCTTCAATTAATTTTTTTTTGACTGGCATCTGTTTGTTGCAGAAAACATGACTTTATAGGATACACAGTAGTTATTATAAAAGTAAGTCTTTGACCTTATTGTACATACAGTTTCACAAAGCTACGATTTTTGTGTACTGTGAAATTCACTCAGATTGAAAAGGGGCAGGCTTGACACACAGTACATACTTTCATCAATGTTCCAATTCAGAATTCTGAAAATGGCTACTTCTGTACTCAGGCACTCTGACAAATTCCCAAAACAAACAGGCACTCTGATAAATTTCCAACACAAACACATTTGTGTACTTTTTGCCCTAAAATACTTATTTTGAATTCTTATTTGTATCTTCCCTTCCCATTACCTTTATTACACAATTAAATGCTTGTTACACCATTAAAGGTTAAGTAATTAAATCTAGAATATAATCACACAGAGACGTGGATATAAGCCAACAGAACAGAGTAACTAGATGTGTGTTTGTAATGAGGATCATCATTAACCTGACCATATTTCTAACCCCATCCTATGAGCTGATCCATGGGAGGCAACCCACACATTAGAGGGGATAATAAAAGGAAAGACACTGAGTAAAGATGTTAGCAATCATAGAGCAAACAATGCCAACTAAGATATGAGAGGCAGAATTCAAGTTCAAGTAGATGAGTGATTTCTGGCTCTAACAGCCAACAATTTAAGAAGAGTCTCAGAACTAAATAGCAGAGATAGGGTCAGCATCAGTAGCAAATAGTTTCACCTAGAAAAATAGCACACAAAAGGTAGTGGAACAACATGATTTAAAGCTGGCATAAATTAGGAGAAAAGACAAAGCAATGCCAGATTGGTACTGCACAGGGTAAGAACCTCCTTACTTCTTGGAATCACTGTGCTAAAAGAAAAGAAAAAAAACAATAAACGAAGAAACAAAAACTCAGGTGCCCCCAGGAATGTGGCTGAAGAAAAATAATGAGGTGAGCCATCAGAAAAACATTGGGAAACGTTGTAGACATATTTAGAACTTCAGCCTTTGGACAGGTAATAATTTGATCCTTAATACATAGTAAGGTGGAAAATATGTATACGCTGCTTAACTTGGGTATATTGGTTCTGTTGAGAAACAAATCTACCTCACAAGTTTCTTAGTAGCCATCACTAATAGCTGTAATGATGCTAGGAAAGGTTGATACCCTAAGCAATCACTTTGATCTCAACTCCTCTCACCCCGGGAAGCTAGATTAATTGAGCTGAATTCTGTAACCTGACTTATGTTTGAGAAAAAGCAATGACTATCTATAAGATACATTTATTAAGTTGAAATTAAAAAATTAGAATCATTTGCTTAGTAAATGATCCAACATTTTTATTTATTCGTATGTTTTCGCTGCCAATCATCAGTTCTACAAGTTGGTAGAGATAATATACAAATAACGCACACATACATGCCACCTTGGAATGCCTCTATGACTAAGTGAGATGAAATAACATGATGGGAGAGCCATTCTAGGCATCCTAGCTATGGTGCCAATTATAAGAGTAAGACTATCTTAAATCATGTAGCCCCATAGCATTAACTAACATATACCCTCTCTACATACTACCATTGTTTGGCAGACCAAGATTCTACTGTTGGACTTCCCAAGAGCTGTTACCCTTACTCAATTCTCCCATCAAAAATATGTTCTACTTAGGTCTTCTAATTGGTAGATTGTATTGTTTACATTATTATAATGGCTAAAAAGGAAAGCCTGTATTTGCTTTTGCTTCATTTTGAGGGGACCAGTATGATTAGTTAGGAAATTATAATCAAGATGATTTTGTTGTTGAATTTGAATTTTCATGGGACAAAAGGTTGCTGTCACAGATGAATTGAATAATTATCTCATCTTGGAAATGAAGAACCTTTAAAGTATGTTATACATCTAATAGAAAAATATCTTTCCATTTGGTAGTCCTAAATTTGTCTAGCAGCCAAAACAAATTAATTGAGTTTGGTAATATGATGACTCTGAACAAAAATCTCCATCTATAGGTTTTAGTATCTAAATGGAACTATTTATTTTTACTTATAGAAGATTATAAACTAGGTGAGAATCAATTTGCATATTTCTCAAAAAATAGGAAAGTTCCTGTCACATTGTAAGAACTCAATAGTTTAGTCAATAGATAAGACTCTCTCCTAGAATGTGTTTTTCTTGGACCAGTTACAACTTCCATGACAAGTGGGAAGGCTGACAAGTACAAAATGTACTTTAGAGACCTAACACTGAGAATTGTGCAATTAGTTTACCACGGATTACTTCATATGACCTCTTCACATCCCTAATGAGTATTTCCAATTGACAAATAACAACCAAAGCTCCAAAAAATTATAACTTTCTAAGAAGCTGACAAATTAATTATTGGCAGATCAAATAATTTCTAAGCCCCAGACTAAAACTTTTTTCCAAGTCAATGTTGTGGTACCAATTCCACAACATCAGTACTATCACCCATCATCAGTACTATTATTATTATTGGTTTTTTTTTTTACTTGTTTATTGCTAACCTTTTTTTTTTTTTTTTTTTTTTTAATTTATTGTTAAATTTGATGAGGTTACATTGGTTGGTAACAATTAGACAGTTTACAGATATATAATAACTGAGTATGTATTTAATTACCTCACTTGTTAAACTTACTTTAATTGTGACTATATATCTTATAGTAATTGGGAAATTGATATAATTTGCTGTACATAAAAGTTAACTACTATAAAGTTAACTTAATTAAAGCAAATTATTCAATTTTTGCTCAACATCATTGACTCACAATTGCTCTGAGGTAGTGGCCCACTCTCTCTCAATATAAAAAGAGGTTATCAAATTGAAGACATTTTGACTCCAAACTGAAACTTACTCTTTGCAGTGATCAGATGAAATGAAATAGAACAGAAAATGAAATTTTTGGGTATTTATTAAAAAAAAAATTTACTTCTGTTCTGAGTACCAACTGCATAGCACATGTTCAATAATTCAGAAAACATCACATTGCTCCAGGCCATATTGCTTCCTGCTTCCCAAAATCTGGTGAAGTTTAAGTTCTTTCACCTTCTATTTTTCTTTTCAAATGATACTTTTGTCATACACACACACACACACACACACATATATACATATACAGGTATTTGCATATACAGTGATACCTGGGAATCCGAACGCAGCAAAGCTCAAACAACTTGGAATCTGAACATAAAAATCAAGCAAATTTTGCCTCGGATTCCAAACACTGCTTTGGAATCTGAACGCCAACACATTGTTCCTGTGGGTCCGTAGCTTTATCCAAACGCCCACTCACCTTGGAACTTGAACATTTTGGGACTTGAACAGAGTTCTGGGATGGATTAAGTTTGAATTCCAAGGCATCACTGTAAGCCTATCTTGATCTCTCTATATTATTTTAGAAAAGACTGTTCCAATAGACTACGTTATTCACAAGACATTAAGCCAGTCTATCTTAATGTCAGAGATAGTATATAAATGTACTTAATTGTAACTGACTATTGAAATACCGGTATTTTTCTCAAGTGAAAATTTAGGTGTGTTCTTCAATTGCAGTTTTATTCTCCTCAAAATAATATTGTTCTAACACCTTTCCTACTCTTAAAAAAATATTCCTTTCTCAAATTACTACTTTTATTTTATTAATTTTTATACTTTTTTTTTTTTTTTTTTTGAGAGCAGGTAAGAGAAAGAGAGTGAGAAAGGCCCAGAGCAGTCTCCATATTTGTACATCATTAGTTATGACATGGTTCCATTCCACACAGGTAGATGTGGGGGCACACAGGGGCAGGAACCCAACTGGACACCTCCTGTATGGGAGGGTAGAACCTTGGTCGCTGAGCCATCCAGTTGTTACCAGTTGCACTATAGTTAAGCATATGGATTTGCGTGGCAGGGACAGGAAACAAACTCCAGATCTCGCAACTTTGAGGCAAGTGCTTAACTACTCAGCTACCCCGGCATCCCCCTATACTTAATTTTCAAAGCAAATTCCCATTCACTGACACCATTCATGACCTTCCTTCCCACGGACTCTTTTTTCTTAACTCCCAAAGATTCCCACCATTCCTTGTGTTAAACAGATTCTTGAAGACAACCAATAATGTCTTAGTTGTCATAATCATACACCTTTTCTGCTCTCTATAATATTTAACTAAAAATTCCTTTTTAATTTCTCAACTGCCTTAACTTGTGTGAGGCTGAGATTACTTGTCTCCAACTGTTCTTGATGGCATCTTTCCTCTTATGGCTTCACTATTTCCTCTCTGTAAATGAGTTTCAATTACCATGCTCTGGATTTTTTTCCCAGTTGTCTGCTGTCCAGAAGAGGTAAGATGTCTTTGATCACGGGATGAGAATGGGAATGCAATTCAAACTTATTCTTGTAGAGATCCAAAATGAAACTCAATTTTTAGAGTCTCAATACTGCTATTTCTCCTTTGTTTTCTATTGTACTTATCACAGCTTCCATATATTCAGTTGTTCAAGTCTAAAATCTTGGTATTATCTCATTGATACTACACTTACGTAATGATCAATTCTTGTGTTCTACCCGAAAATACCAATTCTTGTCTTCATTCTCATTACCAATAATACAAGCCATAGTTACATTTTTCCTTGTCTTATTTTATCAAAGTCATTAATATTCTTCCTACTTCTAGCTTCTGACTATTATAAGGCTTCTTGGGCAAGTTTGCCAGATTATTCTTCACATAGAATGACACTACTTCTCATGCCACTATTCTTCCCAAAATCAGTCACTATCTTCTAAATATCCTCAAATAAAATTCAAACTTCTTAGTTTATAATTCAAGTTCTTACATGATCCAATCATTTCCTTTAATCAGTATATATTTACTTTTTATCCTTGAGCAATTAATTAAAAATTAGGTAAATTAAAATTATACATAAATTTTAAACATTTTTATCTATAATAAAATGTATAAATATGTATTTATTTGCCAATTATCTCATGCAAAGCTTAATTGTTGTTTTTGTTTGTTTTTAGTATGTCATGGATTCACCAAGTACATAAATAACATACTTTTCTTCCGTTTTAATTTTCTTAAAATGGAGTAAATTCTTAGAGATACTTCTAAACCAATTTGACTGCACAAGTCTTTTATAATTTAGAATTTTCCTCCAAGCTTTTATATTTTATTCCTCTCCAACTACTAATTCTTCTGAATTTTAAAGTGGAGCATCTATCTATATTGTGTCTTTTCAATGCATTAACAATCACAGAAAAAAAAGGAAAAACATCTTTCTTTTGCACTTAAATTTCTTTAACTAACATATTTTAAAATTACTACATACTGGTATTTATACTAACAAGAACCGTAACCATTGGTATCAGTACATTAAGGAGCAAAAGAAAGTGACTCCTGTTAAGGCTACCTACCATCAATTCATAGGAAGAGAAATGCATGAATGTGTTATACAGTGTTGTAGAAGCCCAAGAGTTTAATATGTCATAAGCATCAAAAACAATAACTACCAGAAATCTGGGAGAGCACCAGCTCTTCAGCAACTTCAAGTTGGCTGAGACATGTATGCTGCACTTACTATTCTCCAACCAAAATAGTTCTGACCTTTGCTTCCTACAGTCCTTTCTCCACCAAGTCCACTGGAATTTAGAAGTATTTTAAGCAGATTAATCTTAGGTTTCAACTCAAATTCCACCTTTTCTATGTTCACTTCCCTGATGCTCCTACCTGGACTATTTTCCCTGTTTCTACTACAATAATATTTGTATGTGTGGATTTTGTAAGATATATTTTCCCCCTTTGGATTATAGTTATAACCTTGTAGTTGTTGTAACTGTTTAAAATGAAGATGTTACTGAATTACCTTGGCATCCTCTGTAGAGGTTAGCATGACGAAAGCAAAATGAACAGGTATCCAGAATAGTTCTCTGTGGAAACTGAGAGTTAGAGAAAGAGAGGACAGTGGTGGAACTTACACAGAGTTTTACCAACAAATGAAATTAGCTTGAAGATGTATATTCATTCCACAGATAACTTATAGTTCATTTGTTTGAAATGAGTCACTTTTCAGTTATTATTTTTAATTTCTGCCTTGCTTTTATTAAAAGGAAGTTGCTGAAATAGGGAAAATTTATATCAACTATGATACATCCTAATGAAGGAGTACTATATAGTCATGAAGGAGTACTATATAGTCATTTACAATGATGATTCTTCCAGAGTATTTTGGGTAATAGGAAAATAAAAAAACTTTCTATAATGACAAATGGAGAAAAAAAAGAAAATAGCAGCAAATTAAAACTACAATATAAGTACAACCATTAAACCTTAATGAAAAAATAGAGGAAATTAAAAGATAAATATGTAGAATGATTGTGGGTGATTTGTTTTCTTCACTATTTATTTTATTCAAATTTTCTATCAAGAGCATGTTTTCATTTTATGATCACAATGAAGCAAAAAGTATCTTGTTATTTTTTGTAAAAGTTGCTTAATTTCCATAAATTGAATTAATCTGTTATTAAGTAATTGCTCTATGAATAGCCATTAGGAGATACTAGAAAGGACAATTAGGAAGCGTAGTGCAAATATAGCAATAGTTCCTGGAAAACATATGAGAATGCCAGAGATTTATTTTCAAAGTAAAAGGTGCCTGACTTTCAACTTCTAATACAAAGATTGAATCAACAAGGAAAAAGCTAAACATGTGATTAAGATCATAATTTTTAATGTACCTTTTGCAGAAGATAGCAACACTATCTTTTTCCTTTAGGTAGGTGATGGACTAAAGTAATTTTTAAGTATCTTCTATTTAATCTCACAGAGCCCCTGGGAGATAAGAAAGAGGACTAAACGCATAGAGAACAAAGACCACAGCTTTCTGCCTCTTAGATGTGACGGAAGACAAAGAATGTGAAGGTTTCCAGAGATTAAAGCCATCTCCATGACACTGAGCTAATCTAGTTTTCCTTCTGGATTCCCTTACCCATTGCAGCAGTACTGTTCGGATTCACAGCCAATCAACCACTAGAGGTGGGAATTTGGCCTTGGGGGTGGGGAATGGTTCCCAAAGAGCTTAAACAACAGTTACACAGGAAGAAAGCAGATGAAGGACCAAACAGCAATAACAACTCCAGTGTAACTAAAAGTTCCTTGATTTTCTTGAGAAATATTTAGCATCCTCTTGAATGTGTCCATCTTAGTAGCCATCCTAGGAGCGCCTCTTTGAACTGTCAATAATGCCCCAAAGTAAATGGTCTTTGAAAGTGGTATATTGGTTTCCTAAGGTTGCTGTAACAAAGTAACACAAACTGACTGGTTTAAAACAACATAAATGTATCATCTCATAATTCTGGAGGATAGAAGTCCAAAGTCAAAATGTTGGTAGAGCCACACTCGGATGCCTCTAGGGAAGGATCCTGCCCTGCTTCCTCTTACAAGGTCATCAAGTCACTGAATTAAGCCCCCACCCTACTCCAGTATAACATCATCTGAACTACTTCTGAAATGAACCCATTCCAAAATAAGGTCTCATTCTAAGAGAGTGGGGATTAGAACTCCATATATATTTAAAGGATTAAATTCAACCCATAATACTTGAATAAAAAGAAAGATCCTCCACCCAAACAATAACAAGAAAATAAACTAACACCATGCACTCCCCAGTCTGTTCCTTTTAATAATGCATGTTTTGTCATTTGAAGCTAGCAAGATGGGGATAAAATTATCTCATTATGAAAACCAATACATTAATGACTCATTGAGAGATTTCATGGAAAACAATTCTGCCAACAAATGCACACACACCCTTGACTCCAATCATACTCAATGGTTCATTAACACAGACAAGTGACTATAGGGACTGCAGTTTCTTCATCTCTCTGTGACAGAAAAACAAATAGCTTTTTCTTTCTTTCAATCTGGGATTGAAAGTTTCTTAGGGAAACTACAGGGATTGCAGTTTCTTTCATCTCTCTAATTTTGCAAACTCTTATCTATGGTAGTTTCTTTTGGGCCTTTGAGATTAAGAAAGAGAGAAGGGAAGATTCTGGAATAGTTCAGTAGTTGAGCACTTGCCTTGCAACCATGAGGTCTGGGGTTTGATTCCCAGTTTTGGCCCATACAAACCCATTTGTTGAAGTGCAGCACAACTAGTAACTGCCAAGCCCCGAGGTGAAGGTTCTCACCTCCCATGAGGGAGGCCCCCAGTTCTATTCCACCCCTTGCAGCCCACATCCACTTGTGTGGAATGAAACCACGTCACAACTAATGATATACAACTATAGAGAGTGCTCTGGGCTCGCTCTCTCTCGTGCGCGCGCGCTCTCTCTCTCTCTCAAGAAAAGAATGAAATATAGAAATGTGACAGAGAAAGAGAAGAAAAGAGGGAGGGAGGGAGGGAGGGAAGATGGGAGGAAAGAAAAGAGAAAAAGAGAGAGGGGAGCATTTGGAGAGAGAAGAACTTTGGTAGTATCCAAGGTCTGTTGTAAAACAGAAAAGAAAAAAAATATATATTAACTAGTATAACTGTCAATTAACTGACATACAAGCCAAGGACTTGAAGTATTTTTATATCTTACGTGCTTTCTGGGATATGACTTCAATCTCAGTTCTACTACAATACTGACTCAGATAGGTCACAAATACATGTTATATAAAATAGAGATAATAATACATGCCAATGAGGATATAGAATTCAGTAAACCCCTTACTCAGTGCCTGGCACATAAGAAATGCTCAATAAAAATGCCAGCATATATGAGGGCTGTCCAGAAAATATCCAGCTATGTAATATGAAAAATAGAGAAATTTGTGGCTGGATATTTTTCAGACAATCCTAGTATGACTTCCCCAACTACTCTCTGAATTGTTACTTTGCTATACAATGGAATCAATCAATGGAATTCTAATTACTCAAAACATTCAGTGCCTTTTAAAGTTATGGACATATAACCATTTTTATGCCAAAAGAAATTAACAAGCATTCTGGTTATGGGGGAAGCCGGGATGGCTCAGCGGGTTAAGTACTCACTTTGCAGCCCTGGGGACCAAGGATTCAATCCCAGCCCCAGCCTGTGTGGACTCATGTGCTAAACTGGGGTGTGTTTCCCACGTGGAAGGCCACCAGTTTGGCCCCCAGCTCATGGAGGTGTGCCTCCCATGCAAGAAGGCTCCAGCCCTGTTCCTGCCCTGTGTGGCCCCCACCCACTTGTGTAGAATGAAACCATGTCAAAAACTGACAATGTACAACTATGGGGACTGCTCTGGCCCCTCCCCCTTCTCTCTGTCTCTCTGTCTCTGTCAAATACAATAAAATAAATCTTAAAAAAAATAAAAACATTTTGGTTAAAATATCAACCAGATATCCAGGAGACTTAGTACTGATTCCATGAACACATCCCCTTTGCACTGATTACAATTTTAAGGCTTCATCTGACATCTAAAAAAATAACAATTTATTGAGTAAACAACAGCCATCCACTCATTCACCATCCATGTATCTATCCATCAATCTATTCATTGACTTATTCATTCACATAACAAATACTTATAAAATACCTGCTTATGTGCCAGAAAGTATCCTAGAAAGTGTGTATGCAGTGAAACACAACACAGACTCTTCCTCTGCTTTAATGAAATTGAATTTTAAGGGGAAAACCCACAAGAGTAAACAGATAAAGAAATAACATGATACCTGGTTTCTTAGTCTCTATGCCGATCACTGGGAATACACTTCTAAGTGAGAGGCTGTAGGGGTCGTCTAGAGTGGTCCAGAGAAAGTAAATAATATATGCAAAGGATCAGAGGTAGAAATTCGTGACCTATTCTATGATGAATAAAAGAAATGGGAAAGGCCAGAAATTCAACCAGAGGGGTTTGGAGTACACAAATTCTAAAGGGTAAGTTAAGGACTATGTCAAGAATCTGGTCTGTATCCTAAGGCAAGGAGGCACACTTGAAAGATGTGAAGTCAGGCATTTTCAACCCTGTGTTTTAATGCTATCTTTCTGATGCCAGTTACTCAAATTTGAAGACGGAATGAAAAGGTAACTAATTGGAAGAACCACTGACATTACCTGGGCTCCATATACTTTTCTATCGTGGCTTCCGGTTTCAGATTCAATTCTTCCCACGTCAGTCCATTTCTTTTTGGACCACAGCTGCCTTTCTGTTTCTGAGTTGGCATACTTCCCTCTTCCCATCAATCCAACTCTCATCTCAGGCCAGTTCCTGAAACTAATCATTTGTGTTTACCTGTTGTCTACCAGTATTTGATCCTGCTTTAACACCAGCCCCTCTGACACACTGGAATGTTGTAAGTTCGAGTGTGATGTTGGCTGGATTCACTTTGTGTCACAATCTAAATAAAATAACTGATTTTAATTGATAGTCTTAAAGTGCTCTTTAGAAGAACCATCACAAATTAAAATTCATTTTTTTAAAAACTAACACACCCAGGATGGATGAGGAGAATGACAGTACCATTATTTAGGACTAATGTTACACTAATAGTTTCTACTTTGAAGAAATAGTAATATATTATATGTCCATCATTTTTAACAACAGGCACAGAGCAAAAAGCTATTTTCTCCTTAATCATGCATATGCTAATAAAACATTTTCTGTTCACCCTCATAGAAAATTCTGAAGAGAACACAAGTTCACATGAGTCCTGGAACAGCTGAAAAGAGTACCGGTATATTCCCTATCATTAATGACATAAAACGGAGAATGCTAGTGGGAAGGCATTTTGAGATTTAAATTAACCACAACCAAAATATATAATGAGATGAAAATTTACTCATGAAAACATGTGGCAGAAACACAGTAAATATAAAACAAGCTAGGTATCTATCAATGGTTTCCTTTGTCGTTATTGTCAGCTTTCAAACATTTAATGAAAAGTGTAAAATATCATGTGCTAGGGAGTATTTTTTGTAATGTATTAAGGAGAAACTTCACTCTAAAAAAGAAAAGTCAGTCCCTCAATCTGGAGCAGAAAGTATCGCAGAATTGTTATTAGCAGTGGGAGGAGTTTCTCCTCATTTTTGAACTCAGGTGGGAGGTGAGAAGGGTCAGTGCAGATAGTTTTCTCTGTTGCCCAGGACATGCCACCTGCAAGATGTCTGTATGAGGTGAAATAGCTAATCAAATAAAGCTGTTTTACTAGAGCTCTAGCAAGGGCTTACCCCATTTCTTTCATTCATTCATTCATTCACTTGTTCATATTACGTGGGTTGAACTCCACAAATGGTTTTAAATAATAAAGAGAAATTACATCCTTCTCAGGGACCCAAGGTAACTAACTACTGTAAGCTTGTATTTGAAGCATTCAGACCTCTACACTGGACACTAGCCTATGAGGAACTCTCTCGCCCCTTACAGCAATTATTGATACTCTGAACAGTGGCAAGCCTTCAGACAGCCAGGAAGGTTTCAACATCTTAAGGTGGTTGAATCCAGGAGCTGCAATTGGTTCTGGCACTGCAGGTGTGGGATAGCACTGGGAGAAGCAGATTTGTGAGTGGTCAGTAGTACAGTCACTTCAGGTGGGAATCAGAGTAGTCTCCAGACCTTGTGTCTAAGGTGGCAGCAGGTGATGGGTGAGGACTGGGTTAATGGGTTAATGCAGGGACCCATTAACACTTCTTGGAGGACAGCTTGACAGCAGAGTCGACTTACATCATAAAGGACTGAAAAGTCCTGCAACATCTGATCTCAATATTGAAAGAGAGGTCAGCTAACCATGGCATGAAAATGATTTTCAAAATTCATGGTATCCCTGTAAACAAAATATGTAGGAGCTAATCTCTAGAAGCCATTTTAAAAAGACCTCTGTGAAGCCTAATCTATAAATATCCAATTGTACCAGATGTCAGCTCTTAGGGAGGTATCAATCTTGCTCTCTAAATAGATATTCTGAAAACCCACTAGGGCTATATGCATTTCAATAAGTTCCAATGGGCTTCGAACACAAGCATGCTTTTTCTATAAAAGAATTACTACATGAAAGTACTGTTATCATTATAAAAATTCTACTCCCCAAGGGAGGACTCAAGCTTTTCTTTGTAATTAAACTTCCTTTTAAAGCAAAACAAAGAAGATTTTTAGAGAGAGCTTCTAAATCTTGAGAACACTTTGCTTTCCCCTAAAAGCCGTGTTAGATGTAAGTCAATCTTTCTATTGGTGATTATGTTCAGGAGTTATTAGGAACTTGTGTGTTTATTTTGTTTTAAGAAAAGATTGTGGAACAGCTGCATTCATCTTCCTAAAAAGCAGACGTGGTTTAAAGCCACATATAAAGTGCTCCTTTCGTATCTGTTTGAGTACTTACGATCTGTTTCTAAAAATGAGCAGAAAATAATTACATAAATAAGATTTTATAGCTAGAATAAACTCTACCTTTTAAGTGAAGAATAACAAGCAGTTAAGCTATGCCTTTTTTATACGATATGCTCACTGATATCTGTAATCAAAATATGGCATTTGTCTCCTGGGACATAATATTCCAAACCCCTGTAACCGACATAGGAGAGGTCTATACAATATACTAGGCCAAGAGCAAAACAGAACGATGGTGATCCGTGTGTGAGAATACTAATGAGAAGACTAAAGAAAATCAGGCAAGTGAGAAAGTTTAAGTTTAGAAGAAAATAAAGCAGACCCAGAGAACTGGACTGTTATCAGTTGGTTACTCAAGCATCCAAAAGCCCATTAAACTTCTAGACTCTAGGAATCTAGCCAGCAGAATCCTCAAGTTAATCCAGGAAAATGTTCTGGGTCAGAGTAAAAATTTAGGTTCATATTTGTCAAAAAAACAAAACAAACAAACAAACAAAAGAAATAGTTAAGCAGTTGGATCCCTTTTTTTAAAGGAAAATTTCTTGGGAGGTCTTAATTGGTTAGTAAATCAAAGCTCCTATGCGTGGACAGGATGGGGACCATGCCAGAAGCCCCCGACCCCCACTCATTTGGCTAATATAGGAGACTGTGTGTAGTGGGGTTGGGTGAGGCACCAGAACTGAGGAAAGCGTCATTTAAATTACCGTG
>PVKE010012731.1:18412-37874 GCA_004027555.1 Craseonycteris thonglongyai
AGGACCGAGGATCGAATCCCGGCTCCGGCCCAGGCAGGACCCACATGCTGAACTGGGGAGTTCCCACAGTTTGGTTCTCTAACTGTCTCTGTCTCTGTCTCTCTCTCTATCTGTCAAAAAGTAAAATAGAAATAACTATGCACTGAAGACAAAAAAAGATAATTTCTCTCTATAAATGTGAAAAGATAAAAAAAAAAAATTACCGTGTTCTAGAAAGTACTTTCTCACCTGTGACATTCCAAGCTCTGTGTTTACAGGAAGGCCCTTTGGTCATCTCCCTGACCTCCACATTTTCCATGACATTACCCCAGAGTGAAACCAGCCCCAGTTTCAGACATAAAGATCTGCATTTGCATGTTTGCCTGGTGATATCAAGAATACTGTTTAACCTTTTTTTTTTTACCTTCATCTTCTTCAACTATAGGAAATTGCAAAAATGTATTATTACTCTCACTTAATGAGGGATAATTAAAATGATATATGTAACAGACAACAACGTTCAATTTTATCCAAGTCCCATGACTCTGGAAAACAGTGATAGCTAAGAGATTCAACTTCTAGCCTTTTTGTGTTCTGGAGAACACCTTACTATGAAGAGCCACTCTTTCCCGGGTGACGTAGATGAGATTCAAGGGTGCCCCACTATTTACCAATGACAAAGCCAGACACAGACTCTCCAAATTCCCATTTTTTGCCTCAAAAATGATTAGCTGAGGGATTCCAGGATGGCTCAGTGGGTTCAGCACTCATCTTGCAGCCCCAAGATCCGAGGATCAAGTCCTGGCCCCAGCCCATGCAGACTCACATGTTAAACTGGGGCATGCTTCCCATGTGGGAAGCTCCTGGCCCAGTTCCAGCCCTGCATACCCACCTGTGTGGATGAAACTGTCAACAACCCATGACGTACAACTATAAAGACTGCTCTGGGCCCTTCCCCTTCTCTTTGTCTCTCTCTTTGTCAAAAACAATAAAATAAACCTTTAAAAAAAAAATGATTAGCTGAACTGTTTTGTCTCCATTGATCAATGAGAACAAAATGTTCACCAAATTTTGAGTAAGATTTTCTCCTCCACTGAGGTCCCTGAATGTCAGGCCACCTACTGCCTGAGCCTCCAGCACAAGTCTTTCTTTAACAACTGCTCCCAGGACAAGGCGCACTTCAAAGTAAAACATTCCCTGCTTTACTGTCTGATTAGGCCGCCTAGTTCTGTAGAACCCTGTTTACATTTACAAAACAAATGTCTCTTTCAGCCTAAGGTTTGCTTGTTGATCTTATGGTTGGAGCACTCCCCCTGTCACAAATGTCTTCTTTCCCCATTTCAATAGTCACGTCCCCCAATAACCTCACTTCATACATAACTCAGGATTTGCTTTTTAGTTGAGGGATGAACTAAGTAAGGAATTAAAATAAGCAGGAAAATAGCCCAGCAATATTGTCATCCATGAGCTATTAGAAAACTTCAGGAAAACCAAACAAACAAAACATATTTATCATTTGAACAGGGAGGGTTAGAAGAGGAAAAGCATCCAGAATAACAGCTACGAGATTCAGATTTCTAAAAGCGGGCCTAGTAGTGCCAGAAGTGACATGAATCATTGGTCACCAAGAGCAGTTAAAAGTGATTTCAAGGCATAAATTACTCTGCAAAGCATAAAGCATTATGTAAATGTTAGTTAAAACTGCACACATCAGAAAGGGTTTTCCAAGTACAAGATATTTTAAGCTCTGCTTCTTTCATCTGCTATGACCTCAGGCTACCAACCACCACCAGACAGTCTTCCATGCAGCCAAGGGGAGGCTGCTAGCAATGTCCTCACCCTGCTCCAAGCAGAACAGCTCTGTTTAACTACTCAATGTGGAGAACTTCTGTGTAACATTTCACTTAAAGAAAAGGATGACTGCATTAACAAAGAAAATAATGAAAAGTGCTAACCTGAGGCTGCAACTGTTTATATCAATAGGCTAAATGATACCAATTTTTATTCATCTCTACATGATTGGTCTTGCTATTGGAAAGTCAGTTAACTCACCAGGCATGATTTAGGTCTCATATTAGGTCAGACCTAGTTCTTAAGGATTAGTCTATATATTAACATCTATACAAGTCATTCTTTAAAATGATCTAGTTCAAGACAAGGTTAATCAAAGATAAATGTATTTGATACCCAATTGTAGACCCTACATTATTCTTTGGTATACTTGTAGAACTAACATTCATGAAAGCCCCAAACTAGCTCATCCTTATTTCTTGCAATCATATATCCTACAGGTATCAGCAATCATTTGCCTGCTGTCAAGTTAATAGTTTTCCAGCTCCTGCTACGGCATAGTAGATTCTTCCATTTACTCATCAACTCCCTCTCTCTACTACACATTAGGGATACAGGGGTGATGAGGGAAACACAACCCCTGCTTTCAGGGAGCTTACAGTCTAGAGAACAGCAATGCTCAAAAACATTACAGTGTAGTAGAATCACATGGAGGGTTTGGTAAAATCAATATGGCTGGGACCCACTACCACAGTTTTAGATTCAGTAGGTAGCTCTGGGGTAAAGCCCAAGAACCTGCATTTCTAACAAGTTTCCAGGTGTCAGTGTCACTGCTAATCTGGGAGCTATGCTTTAGGGACCTATAGTCTAATGGTTAGGAGGCATGTGCTACCCTTGTTAATGTGCTGACTGTACCTTTGGTAGAATGGGACAGAGACGTCCCACTCATTGCAATACAATGACAATATCCTCTTGAGCTTGTGCCTACTCATAAAGACTAATTGCACAGTGGGTCTTTCTGATAAACTCTAGATTACCTCTGATAACAAAAAAAGAAAAAATGCTTGCAAATGGAAATCAATCAAAGCGCTCTATGTTTGATATAAAAGGGAGACATTAAAATTCAACTTGGAGAGCTGGAGTTGTTTTGTGTTAAAAGCGTGTGCTTGTCAAGGTGCTAAACTCCTATGGTAATGACTTATACAAATAGAGTTTCACAAAAACAAGCATTTCCTCATACAGTGGAGAAAAGTGGTGTTTGTGTCATTCACTTCAAAAGCCAAGAAATACGTTCTGATTATTGGTAGAATAATAAAATAGATCTTTTTCATAAGGATAATTTGTATCTTTGTATTACAGAAAACTTAAGACATAGTCATTTCTTATTCCTACCTTAGCTTTTTAAAATTTTGATGCCAGGGAAAGGCATACACAGGTAAAAGGCTACGAAAAGGAAGGAAAGTTGTTCTTTCATTGAAAATACCACCAAAATATCTCTGAAGCCAGTGAAGAATATAAAAGGATTCAAGGACTCTGATTTGAAACTTTGACAAATGTTAATAAAATGGAAGCAAAACTCAAAAAATAAGAGAATGTATGTAGTCTTTGAGACACTGCAAGGCATCCTTTTAAAAGTTTTCAGAACTAATAGGAACTTCAGTTAAAAGACCAGGAATGAATGCCACCTAGTTTGTATGAACTAATAGAAGTTTCTGTGTGACCTTCAATTCTTTGGGGAATAAGCCATGGTCTGATAAGTAAGCAAACAAATTTTAAAAAGAAGAGCTGCAAATATCAGCTCATCTGCAAAGTTTTTCCAATGATTTATTAGATTCAAAAGAAAATGGAATAGGTTGAAAATCCTGACAACCGAGGTGTCTCTAAGAAGTTTCTGCTGCTGAAGATGAGAGATAGGCCCATCAGAAACCTGGGAAACCTGTTCTCTAAAACATCTCATCCAAAAGGTAATCCCTAAAATAAGGGAGTTTGAGCAGTGATTCTCTACATTTAATCCCATATTTCATTCTCCACACCTTAGAATCAGGTGGAGTATTTGACTCAGTTTGCGCTACACACTACAATTACCCAGGAAACTTACGCCAGCCATTCATTCCATCATTGGTCTGGAGGCCACCCCAGACCAACAAAATTATACTGTCTGGGTATGGACTCATCCAAATTCTTTAAAAGGTTTCTAGTTTCTTTGTTGGTTTGTTTTTCCCCCTTTTATTATTATTATTTTTTCTTTCTTTTTAATGTGGTGCTAAAGTTACAAAACATTAATAGAGAGGTAAGACTGGTCTCTGTATCTGACATGCAGTGTATCCTTTTTAGTTTATTCTGTCACATCCTGAATAAAATCGGCTTCCGTTCATCCTTTTTAGCAAGATCAAAAGAATCATTAACTTATTTGAAACATTTTTTGAGTTCAAGAAGCACATTTTCTAGAGTTCACAAGAATTTGAAAACTAAAAGTACACGACTTGCTCAATGTCATTTGCAATCATGACTATTTCCAAACCAGAGCATGTGCATGTCCTAGAGCAAGGACATTTCAACTCTGTCGCCTCACCTATATGCCAGCGAAACACAAGGGAAGATGCAAATGATGTTGAACAAAAGTGAATGAAACCATAAACCTGCTCAAGATGGAGGGTAATGTTCCAAATGCTCTGCTATAGTCTCCACCTGGGTATGAAATGGCTGTAAGCAAGGGTCCAAAGTGATTGCTTCTTAAGGTAGCCCTGAAGCAGTAAATGGCTAGTAAACTGTGATTCAACAGAGGAAAAAAACATTCCTAATACCAGTTCAGAGTCCAAAGAAATAACATACAATGGGAAACTGAGACCTTATTCCTAAATTTTGCCCTAAAAAGAACTACTATCCTACACTTGTAAAAAAATTATGTTTGCTTAAATGTATACAGACATACACGGGGACAAATAAGTATTCCTTTACCCACTGCATTTCTGATGTTATAAATGCATTGCATATCTCTCAAGCTTTTTAAATGTATCTATGCATTGATATATTGTACAATATGTTCATTAGATACATGTGGTATCATACAATACAAATTAATGCATTACCTGATTTTTTATTCAACCTGTACACAGTCATCTTTTTTTTGTTTACACATAGCTCTATCTCACCCTCTAAAAACAAAACTACATTGCATCAATTGTTTGGATAGATTATTCTTTAGTTACCCAATCCCTCACTACTGGATAAAAAGTTTCTAATATAATACTCAGCACTTTAGTCATGTACAGTTGTCTTAATTTCTGTGATAAAAAGAACACACACATTGTTTTACTAACATGAGGCTGGTATGTTATAGTGTATTAAAAGCTAAGACTAGGGGAAGCTGGGATGGCTCAGTGGGTTAGGCGCTCACTTTGCAGCCCCAGGGACTGAGGATCGAATCCCAGCCCCGGCCTGTGAGGACCCATATGCTGAACTGGGGAGTGCCACCAGTTCGGTTCTCACCAGGGCAAGACCCCAGCCCAGTTCCTGCCCTGTGAAGCCCCGCCCATCTGTGGAATGAAACTATGTGGATAAAACAAATGATGTGCAACTATGGAGACTGTTCTGGGTCCTCCCCCTTCTCTCTGTCTCTGACTGTATCTCTCTCTCTCTCTCTGTCAAAAACAATAAATAAATCTTTTAAAAACAAAAAATAAAAAAGCTAAGACTAGAGGCAGATTGTCTATATTCAAACTTCATCTCTGATGCTTACCACATGAGCTACTTAGCAAGTTGGAGTCTCTTTTCCTCTTTCATAAAACAGTTAATATTTCCCACCTAATGGTTATCAGATCTGAAGAAGGAAAAAAAGTGATATATTGAGCAAAACATATAATCATAACAAGAGTTCTATGCATGTTACCTTTTAAAGTTTTGTTTACAACTTGCCAGATGGTTCTCAAGAAGAATTGCACAAACTTAGACACTTGCCAATTTCTGGCACTGACACACTTTTAAACCTTTGAGTCATCTGAAATGCCACAAATTCATTTGAATTTCTTTGTTAGTAAAGCCGTGAAAAATTTCCATCTAAAATGGAATCAGAGGAGATGAAATACTCTTATTTATGTACCCTCAGGAACTTAAGAAACAAGAGACTGATATTCATTACATGCCCGATTTACAGATGATCAAGAATTATCTCATGACCAATGAGTATTGCCAAGCATCACTTCCCATCCTGAAATCAATGGACTTAACTGTGTGTACTCAGGTTGAACTTCCCACTTTGCACTCTTGGATCATAAATAAGAGCCCACCCCAAACCCTCAATGGACAGGCCTGTAGCTTGCTACAGCACACATTTCTAGAATTGCAATTCTCCTGCTATTCCCAAATACTCAACTTCTAGTTACATGAGCTTGTCTCAGTTTACCTCTTTACTTTCATTGGCAAAGACGATCAGCCCTCCTTTTCTACTGGGTATTTGTGTTCTAAACTACTGATAACTAGTCATTGACTTTTACTCCTGTCTTGCCTCTATCTCAAGGATTGGAAAACTACAGTCTATGTTTCAATCTTTGCCTGTTGTCTGTGTTTGTAAATTATGTTTTATTAAAAAATAGTCATGTCCATTAATTTATGCACTGTCTCCAATTTTTTTTATGCAACAATGGCAGACTCAAGTGGTCCCCAAAAAGACTGTATGGCCCACACAGCCTAAAATGCTTACTGTTGAATCCTTTACAGAAAAATAAAAATATTATTGACCCTATTCTATAGTAATTCATCCTGTTCATGGCTGCCTCTCCTGGACTATATACATTTGACTATAAATACAAGGACAGAACTTTGACCAATGCATGCCCTTTACCAATGGCAGTTCTTGCACAGAATTGATATTTACTGAACATTTCTATTTTATAAGAACCATACAATTCAGGAGATTTAAGTGATTGAAAAACACCTGAAGTTTTCATCCTAAAAGAAGACTTCTCAAAATTCTGTACATGCTTCAAGGCCAAGGTCAAATAACACACTCTTTGAAAGTATTCTCTCAATCTAAACAGAAGTCCTGAAGCCATGGATAGTATGAACCCTACTTATATACTACGATTATTTCCCTACACAGTCATGTGCTACATCATAACATTTTGGTCAACAATGGATTACATATGCAACAGCAGTCTTATAAAATTTTACTGGAACTGAAAAATTCTTATTGCCTAGTGACATTGTAGCCCTCGTGTGATCACAGCCCAGTGCAGTACTCATGCTTTTCTGATGATGCTGATGTAAACAAGATGCTGTACTGCCAATCATATAAAAGCATAGCACATACAATTACAGGAGTAGAGTCCACCACCCAGGTTTGTATAAGTGTATTTTATCTTGTTCCCACAATGACAAAAGCGCTTAAAAATGATTATCTCAGTGCATCCCTGTCATTACTCATGATTATACATATACACATTTTCACTGGAAGGAAGAAATGCTTTACAGCTTCTCCTTGCCATATTCAAATTGTCAGCAATACTACTCTTGCGCTTTAGGGCCACTGTTAAGTAAGATTAGTGTTACCTGACCACAGTACTGTCACTGTGTTACCATGATACCTAGTTGATCTGATAACCACGACAGCTACTACGTAATTAACAGGTGGCTATACATACTGCATGGATATGTGAGACACAGGGATGATTCATGTTCCAAGGATGGAGTGGGATCAGCGCAAGATTTTATCATGCTACTCAGAACAGTGTATAATTTAAAACTTATGAACTGTTCAGTTCTGTGACTTTATATTTCACATTTTCAGACCTCATTTGACTATGAATAACTAAAACTGCAGTGGTAAACATGAATAAAGGGGGACTATTATGTCCTTCTCAAATAAGCAAACAGCTTCCTCTTCTGAATACCACAAGATTTTTGGAAAAAAAACTAACACTATGATAATATAACTTCCTATTATAATTATGAGTGTATGAATCTGTCCTCAGTAGAATATGACCTTTTGGAGAGCAGAGACTCTATTTTGTATTTCTTTATGTGTTCCCAGCACTGAGAAAATAGTGGCCTTGTATTAAATATTCATTAAATGAATGAATGACGAATATATTCATTGTTGGTCCTAGGCTGGGTCATTTAAATTTCCTCTGCATTAATTTAACCACAAACATAATATTTCCCAATCAACTCTCAAGGTTAAGAGCTCCATCCGTCCACCCTGGAGTCAGGCGCTTAATTGAGGAGACGGCTTGTGGATGACACTTAACCCATTCCCTTCTCACTGCAGGTAGCCTTTTGCTCTAAAACACCCATGAGCATTTCTTTGAATAGATTTAAAATTCCTTTATAACAAGGCATCTGCTGCCAAAGAGAAGAGCAATGAACCCAGTAATTCTACCAGTCTCTAATTCTTTGCTGCATTTAGGGGAGCAAAGGAAGGACCTGGTAAAGGTCCTTGACCACTGTATTTCCTCAGCTCATTCACTTAACAAATAAGTAATCAAATCTAATCTGGAACTAACTATCGTAGATTCTCAGTCAACCGGTACCTATGAGGACTGGTAGATGCTGGACCATTGTAAGTAGACTCTCCATTAACTGGAACTCAAGCATTGAGAGTGCCAGTGGCTTGAGTTCTGGCTAATGGAGAATAAATCCTGAAATATACCTCGCATCTTCAAAAATGTGCCCAGCTTTGCCTGGAGGAGCCAGCTGGTAAACAGGCTTTTATTTTCCCAAGTGATGCATTTCAAAGAGTGTTCTGTGCTGAGGAAAATTAAACAAACAATAAAGATAGCCAGGCAATGCATGCCAATCTACCAGAGGAGGAGCCTAAGGCCACATAGCAAGTTGGTTTCTTTAGAGATAATCTCATCTGTGGAGTGAAGCTCCCACAAGACAATTCTACCACCTAAAAATTCTGATTTGATGGTTGAAAATGGACTCATCAAACTGAAGATTGTGTGGTACCATCTAAACCCTTAGTTTATTATGTTTTAGAGATCATGGATGATTTCTTTTTATTTATTTATTTTTATTTTTTTTATTGGTTAGGTTTATTAAAGTCCAGAGAAGTATTATCTTTAGGGGATATGCATTCTAGTTTGCCTGGAATAGCTCTTGTCTAAACCTGTTTTTCTGGATTATTTTTTTAATTGTTAAATTTTTAGGGTTCCATTGGTTAGTAAAAATTACATAGGTTCCATGTTTACAACTCTATAGCACTTTCTCTATGTGTTACAATATGTGCTCACCCCTCAGAACCAGCTTTCTTTCCACCATCCTATATTTAGCTCCCCTTCTCTCCTCTCCCACCCTGATTTCAATTTTTTAAACAATCACCTAGTAATTATTACCTTTATGGTGTTTTTCATCTTCTGGTTGTCTTTTTTTTACCAAGATAAATCCTCCTTTTTTGTAATTCCCTAAATGATGCCCTCATTTGTTGAATGGTAATGACAAATTCTAGAACACTCAGATTCCTCCCAGGGGCTCTACTAGAAAAAATACCCTCAGGAGGGTCACGAATGCATAGAGCTACATAATAAGCAAAGGCCTATCAGCTATATATTCATCAGGGCCACTGCTGACAGATGAAACTGATAGAAACAAAGCATGTATGGTATACAGACCTATTGCTTGTTTGACAGCTCCTCTGCGCTGATCTGGGAGATAATTAGAGAAGTAAAGCCTTGAGATGCCAGAGACATAATGTTTATAGTAGATCTTTCAGTGCTTAAACCAAAAAAACATATTGGCTTTGGACTATTACAACTTTGGACAAAGAAACATTTGAATGGTTGAAGAGCATTAATTAGACACTTTATCAAAGAAGCTATACAGATAGTAAATAAAGACATGAAAAATGTTTAAGATTATTTATCATTAAAGAAGTGCAAACTGAATCAAATACTCAGCCTGATTTTAACATGTGAAGGGTGAAGTATGGAGTAAATCCTTGATAACCAATAATGTCGGTGACATTTCATTCTGGAAAATTATATGCAAAGATGAAGACAGAAATGGCCTTGAAGGTATTTTATTCTATTGCATATTATACACCATCAGTAAGCTACCCAAGAACTAGAAAGGACGCCCAGTCCTGGACAAGTTCTTTGGCCTCATATCGTACACCATATAAAAGCTCAAGGGCTCTCCAAGTTGGTGTTTGAATGCTAGTCTCATCACCTGCTAGTATGTGACCATGGCTGAGATATTCTTCACCTACAAAATGAGGATAATGGCACTTACCTCCTAGGGTTGTTATAAAATTAAATGAAGCCTTCTCTACAAAGCACCCAGTCCAGTGCCTGGCACATGAGGATACGCTAGCTCCTGTTATCACCACCCACGCTGTTATGACATCACAGCATGACTAGATCGGCATCTCTCCTTGACATGGACTTGGACCTATACCTAAAGAACACACAGGAAGATATCTGAAGTGGTGAAGTATCCATTATCTGATACGGTTCCAACGCAGCGCTGGAGAAGGTAAAACTGATTTCAATTCAGGGAATCTGTAGGGGAAAGAAGGCAAGAAGCCTTTGCGAGGACATGCAGGGTAGGTCGGAAAGGGTTGCTAGGTTGGCCTTATTCTGCAGATTTCACAGAGGGAGCTAAAAACTCTCTAAGTCTGCATACTTGGTGGATGAAGGGGGATCAAAATCAAAGGAAAAAATCAGAAAAGAGAAGTGAAGTGTAGTTGACAAAGCACCCTGACCACATAGAGATTCTTCTTCATTTAGCTAAGATCTATTAAACTTCTAACAAAATCAGGGAATGCCGGGATGAGTCAACAAGTTGATCACTTGCCCTGGGACTGTGAGGTCCAGGGATTGAATCCCAAACCATGCAAATCCATATGCTGAACTGCGGCATAACTAGAAACCGCTTGAGATGGCAGCGATGGTTCTTGCCTCTCATGAGGGAGGCCCCCAGTTCGGTTTACATTCTGTGTGGCCCCACATGCATCTATATGGAATAAAACTATGTCACAACTAATGATGTACAACTATGGAGACTGCTCTGCACCCTCCCCACTTCTCTCTCTCTCTCTCTCTCTCTCTCTCTCTCTCTCTCTCTTTCTCCTTTCAAACAATAAAATAAATCTTTAAAAAAAAAAAGTTGTATCATAATCATATAATTTTCTGTGTGCCTGTGTCCTCTTTCAACAAAAAATGTATTAATTTGCTGTCTTTCTTTCAGAAAAGTCTACATTTCTACATTTAAAGCATCCTTGAAAAATGCCTTTGCTTTATACAGGTTTTAAAAGTCAGGAGTTATAAATTTCCTAACAGATGATATTATCTGTAGTGTGTCACCCACTCAGATGCAATCAAGCTTTGTGGATGGTCTTCCTTCCAACCAAAGTGCCCTTCCCCGTTTTCCAATGACACACCCAGGATAAATCAATTGCCATCTTTTCTTTCAACCCATCCCACTCAGATGAAAAAAATGCTATCGTAATGTAATATTTGTTTACAAATTTGAATGCCTGCTTAAACTTTAGCTCCAGTAGAAAGCTCACAATAGGTTCTCAAAACAAGTCTGTATTAGCAAATGATGTTATCCCATCATCTCCATACTGGGAACATGTTTTCTCATGTTATCTTATGTAAATCTCAATTTTTAAAAACAACTTAGACTTCTTTGTTCTTCATATGCAATCTAAATCTCTCCTCTTGTTTCTTGAGTATGTCCTCTTTATATTTTCCTACTGAAATCATAATTTAAAGTAAAATAATTTTATTATTTATTCCCATATTAATAAAGCAAAATATTACACAAAGAGAGAGAAGATTCAGATAAGAAAAAGCGGGGGGGGGGGGGGGGAGGATTATTCCCTAATCCCACCAGCAAGGCACAAACACAACTCATATTTTGGTGGAGATCCTTCCAAAACCCCTCCCTTTCCTCCCTACATTGAAACACACACACAAAGCAAATACAACTTAGAGTGTTTTACTGTCATCATTAACCTTCATATACATACCTCCTTATAAAATATTTCTTTGCAGTTTGGGTCTCTGAGATATGTCTGCTAATTTAACAAACTTCTGCTACCCATTAACTCCACAGGAGATCCTCCTATTAAGAAAGAGTTGAACTACTTTCTCCTCAGCTTACTTCATCACTAACAAAATTGTCAGCTAAATTCTGACTGCAGGAACTTTAATGCAGGTAATTATATAAGAAGTAGATAAAGCACACCAGGTGTTTCATTTTTTTTTTAGGTGGAATGTGCAGCACCGAAGGCATTAAAGAAATATCATCTTGCTTAATGATCTGAGTCACATGAAGCGGACAGGACAGGGTGTCCACAGGAAAAAGAAATGGACAATTGTGTGAGTGCTCAGTGCCAGAGCTTGTGTGTCTGGTGCCAGCATGTAATCATGGAACCCTACAAGGTCTTACATGGAAGCCCAAGGTGCATCCTTACTTTACATTGGATAATTATGGCTGAAGGAAGTTAATCAGTCTGTAAAGGTCTCCTAAATGCAAAGTGATGGAACTGCAAATTCCTACACAGGTCATTCTGATTCCACATTCTTTATTCTGTAAACCACCATGATACCCAGTTGCCACAGGAATGTCACACTTAGGACTCTAACAAAGATCTGCAAGAAATAATTACATACCGGTACATAGAAAAATTCAAGTCTAAACATTAAGAAAGACTGAATTGTGCTATGCTATTTGCTAATGTTTTCAATAATAAAATTAGAAAAGGAAAACTATGTTTGTATTATTTTTATGATTGCTAATGTATTGAGGCCATTGCAGAATACTTTATGCATATTATCTCATTTAACTTTCATAGATTCCCCCAAAGTAGTGAGTACTATGTAGCGGGCAGCTTCGATTTGCCCAAAAATAGTCACACTCCATCCTACCCCATCCTTGTCTGTGAACTTGCATGGACTATGAGCTTTCTGGTTCTATGGTTTTCAACTGGGGTCAGCCAATGGGGGAGAACTGGCAGGATCTCAGAAGGAGAAAGAAAAGAAAGGTCAAGGTATTGATATTCCTGGCTCCTTCCCTGCAGGGGTCATAGCTGGCTGAGTCCCCAGACAGAAGGTCTAGTTAGGCAGTACTTTCCACATCATTCTCTGTGACTTCAGGCTCAGCTAATGATTTCATTCCCTTACATTCCAGGTCCACAGGTAGGAAAAGAGTGCTGAGGTCACTAGCCCTCGTGGATTCCCAGAACCCTGCCCACACCCAGGTGACTAGTAGCTGATGACACATACTACACTGTTATCCTCATTTACAGATGAGGAACTGATGATACTCAGAGAGATGAGATGTTTTCTTCCAAGCCACAGAGGTAGCAAATGTTAGAACTCAAACAAAACCCAGGCTTATGTCAAATCCGAGCCCACCCCAGCCTGCTGTCTGGTCCTGATTCTTCCTCCAGTCTATAACATCCAAATTTCAACCCCTGTTTTCTCTGAAGTCCTTGATGGCCTGATGGCCTGCAGAGCAATGAAAGAAATTCAACTCCTGGATCAGTGGGAGGCATTAGCAATATCTTCAGCCATCATAGGAGAAAAGTACAATTTTATGCACCCAGGTCTAGTTAGCATAGAAAAAAAAATGCTATAAAAGTCATCTACAAAATGTATACATGGCAATTCACCTCTAAAATACACACATTTGTGCCTCTAAATACTTTCAAATATGAGAGAGTATTTCAAGTAATTTCCATAATTTAACATTTCAATACCAAACTAATGAATACCTAGAGTACCATCATGGTTCATAAATATATAATATTATACACACTTAGAGGAAAGTGACCAAAGTCAAAGGATAACTCTATAGAACAGACAGTCTTTGGAAGGTCAATTTATTTGAAGAGTATTTGTTTCCTTTCTGGGTAAAAGGGAAGAGGAAAATTTCTGATAACTCTAAGCCCACAGCAGTACAATAAGGCAAAGGTTTGTCTTATGTTCTAATATTCAGGATTCATTCCTATCCATAAAAACTAAGGTTTTTTGTGGTCCTCTTGTGCCTATCTCTCCATCCTAATCTTCCATCACCAATTCCATTTTATACTACTCTAAGTGGGACAAGCTAGTTGTAGCTTCCCAAATTCATTATTCTTAGTAACTCAGCACCTTTCTCAGGCTGCTCCAAATGCTTGGGAATCTCTTCCCTCCATGCTGTGTAGGAAACGCTACTAAGCTTAAAGAGTTTGTTGAAAACTGTTATTTGCATATCAGCACTGTTAAATTACACCAGACTCAGAGCTACCATAGCACACCGACATTCTTCATTGACTAGATATTGAGTGCATGCATCATTCAACTGAGCTGGATACTCTTTGAATATTGGTTTATGCTCATTTTTGCATCCTTCAAACATAGCACATAGCTCACATCATTAACTCAATAAATGTGTACCAAATAAATTTATGAATGAATGATTTAAAGCTTGAAACAGACAACAGAAAGATTTCATCACTAAAGTGAAACTATGAGTAACCTTGGGCATTAAGTACAATGCTGAATTTATGCAGAATTTGGAATATATATAGAATAAATTTCTAAAAAACAATTATTATAAGATTGCCCTAAACTAGGAAGAACATTGTGTTTTAACTACTTGCTATCATCCCCAAATTAATTTACTAAAAATGGTATTTTTGTGGCATAATATTCCATCTATCATGCTAACATCATGTTCAGCAAAATAATAGGCTCTTCACCTGTAGTTAGAATTTTATTTGTCTGTTTTAGTGGGTTGCGGCATGGTGGCCCAAAGATATTGGGTCCAAATGTGGGGGAGTTATAAATATTACCTTATTTGGAAAAAGACTCTTTGCAAATGTGATTCAGTGAAGGATTTTAAGATGAGGTCTTCCAGATCATCTACATGGGCCCCAAATGCTATCAGAAGTGTCCTTAAAGTCGAGGAAGATTTGACACACACATTTGGCAAAGGAGTATGCAATGGGATATAGAGGTCACTATTAAGGTAATGTGGCTGCAAGGGAAGAAATGCAAGCAGCTGCTAGGAAGAAATGGAAGGATGGACAAGGTAAGGAATGGGTTATTCCCTAGGGGCTCTGGTGGCTGTTCAGCCCCGTCAGCATGTTGATTTTCCCTCACACTGATTTTGGAATTCTGGCCTCCATAATTGTAAGAAAATACTTTTCTGCTATTTTACGCCACCAAGTTTGGGGTAATATGTTATAGCAGCCAGAGGAAACTGACACACCCATAAAGCTACCCCTTACTTTGAAACTTACTCATCTTTCTGTAGTACTTGCTGTATATTAGACACTGTGCTAGATGCTGAGGAGGAAAAGAAAAGAAACTTTTCTGTAAAATTCCCCTATCCCATCTTCCTTAACCAGGGACAAGTTTTATGTCTTTCTCTGTACTATCTCTGATCCTTGCACTACTAAATTTCACCATAGACTTTATTACTGGATATTATAATTTATTTTTAGATCTTTTCTTTCTTAATAACAAGACCAATTTTTATTCATTTTTCTTTCCCTAGGATATTGCACAGTGTGTGGTTGAGAGCATGTGTTCAGAAAATACTTGGTGAATTAAATTAAATTGAACCATAAAGTTTCAATAAAGAATATGTTTGATTGTCTGACTCCATATAAGGCAAATTAAAAATTAACACTGTTTTCTTTCTGAAAAAGGCAATGCTAATAACATTATGTAAACACTCAGTTCACTGGGACTACCGTAGTTTCCCAATGGAAGGGACATTCCAAAGGTTCAATGGGCATGGGAGGAACAAAAAACAATATATAGGTTTGGCATGAATCATTTTCTAAGATTTTCTGTTAGAATACAACTAGGTAGAATGGCATGATTATACAAGGGCTGTTAGGAAAGTATCCAGCCATGTAACCATTCTCCCTGACAATGGCTGGATATTTTCCAGACAGCCCTTGTCTATTTAATGGCTGCTCTACTTAGTCTCTACCTCAGCCTGGGGTCAGACCAGGTTTCGGGAGTTTAGGAAGAGGATAATAAAGTGGGTAAAAAAAGTGGCAACCATCTTTTTTTTTCTTTTTTTTTTTTAATTGTGTTAGAAACTATATTAGAAAGTCCAGAATGATCACTTCCAATGTGGTGAGTCTGTGATGCAAATATATCAACTATGTCTTTTTTCCAGACCTTTAATTCTGGGGTAGTCCCAGCCCCAGAGACTTAAGTCCTACACCCCCTCCAACCCCACCTGGAGGGAATTCTTTACTTGATGCCTATCAGTATGTTTGTAGGGTGTGCCTTAAATTGTGTTTTGTGGGTTCTCATAACCCAAGAACCTCTATACACCATGAACCTAGGAGTTGCAAGCTTATTGGACATGGGTCTAGGAGACTTGATTTTAAGTTCCCTTATTAAGAACATATTTCACACACATTGTATGTTCATTGGGATGGCATTTATCTTGCAAGTTCATTGCCCACTAAGCATGCTGTTTTAAAGTTAGTTCACTTGTAAGGGAACTAAAGATGGATGGTGAATATTTATGGGGTTGCCTGACAAATATATGCTTACCTCCTTCCCTCACTACATGAAATTCTTAAAAGCAGTTCTTTGGTCTCCCTTCTCAAGTGGTGGGCTCTTATAAGTTTAGAGCTTTTAGTGTAGTATAACATGGGGACATATTCATTCCTCATCTAGCTAAAGCAGACCACTGATCTATCTTCCTTCTCTACATTTGCTAGTCTTATATCAGGCATTTCTAGTGGATAGATTTTGTTTTATAAAAACACACAAAATCTTTTAAGACAAAATACCCATTATGTCTCTCTCTCTCTCTCTCTCTCTCTCTCTCTCTCTCTTCCCCTATCCCTCCCTCCCTCCCTCCCTCATCCTAAATTGAGAAAACCATTTATGCTTTTTATGGATTTCCAAATTAAAACCTGATCTTTCAGACCCAATAATTTTTTCCTCCTTGCACACATCCATTTTGGGGAAAAGGCACCATAAATTTGGAATTCAACAAATAAAGCCATCTTTCACATGATGACTCAAAGACTGAGAAAAGCAAGGTTCTGAGTCAGAGGAAGAATTTTAGCATTTTGTGGACAGATTTTTCTGTTTTGTTATTCAGCCTTGTGTAGGATTTAATGATCTGAATCAACTCTTTGTAAAACCCACAGATCCATCTACGCAAAGCAAAAATAAACAGACCCGTTAGAAAAGATCGTGGCAATAGAAGGAACAGAGCACATGTGTGTCTGCCCCAGCATCTCCACAATTGTGTGAGGGAATATCTCCTGATACCTTTAAGCTTAGTGAGAATATAAGGACTCAGCTCTATCCCCTTGAAATTGACCACAAATGCCCAGTATTATCAGCTTAACTGAAATGTGTCACTAATTGTCTTGTCAATATGCCTGGATATGGAATATTTTCCTTATTGAAAGAAAATTAAAATGTCTCAGTCCCTTCATTATCTCAGTGTATAATAGTAGGGTTGGCACTATTGTCAACAGGTTGATTGTCCTCTTCCACAAACAGGTTAAAAAAATCCACACCTGCGTTAGTGAGTTGCTCATTATCCTATATGTTTATTTCCATCCTTTACAGTTCATTTTGTGACCAATGACTGGGGGCCAGAGACTGTTTTAGTCACTGAGGATACATAAACAAGCAAATATGCAAATGACCTGTCTCTGTGGAGTTTATATTACAATAAACACACTAAATAAGTGAATTATCTAGAGTATTACAGGTGATAGGTTTTGGGGGGAAAAAATGAATGTATGGCCCAAAAAGGAAGAAGGGCTCAGGGTAGCAGTTGCAGTGTTAAGTAGGGTAATCAGGATGGGTTTTGTTGAGTAGGTGAGAATTGAGTCAAGACATTAAAGAGGCTTGGTACATAGGAAGGCAGATATCTGGGAGTTGGTGGTGGAGTGATCCAGGCAGAAAAGCAAAGCAAAGGTCTTACAAAGAAAGGATGCCCAATAGGTCCATGGATTAGTTAGAGGTCATTTTGATTGGACTGTAGGAAAAGAGGGGGATTGCAGAATTAAAGGATATTAGAGAAACACAGGAGGATGGATCTCCAAGGCTGTATAGATACAACAAAGAATAGCCACATCAAACTCATTAAACACAAATATCTGTACATTAGTATTTCCACCTAGCTGCATGATATTTTCCTAAGCAGGATACACACACTCTCCTTAGAGCTACTATTGGCAGAGGTAACAAAAAATGTATTTAGGCACTTATAATCTCACATCAAAGGAGTCCACCTATTTCACAAAGCTTCGTTTTTATGACATTTATAATCATTGGCAGGCATAATCATCGTCTCAACAGAAGGGTTCACAAGCATACTGCTTCCTTCATTTTCTAACTGGGCTTTGATAGGATTGTTGAAGTACAAATGTTCTGTTCTACATGGAGCTAATGAGAATTAAAACATTACATTAAAAGAGAATTGCCTCAAGTGGATAGATTGAGTCCACGAAAAGTGGTCCAATTCTAAAATCTCTTCAAATAAAAGAAATCTTTTTTTGTTAAGAGGATTTGAATAACAACACCTAGCCTTTCATAAGTGGTTGCCATGTGCCAGGTACTATTTACATGAGTTAATAGAGTTACTCCCACAACAAGCCATTAAGAAGGATAACATTATTTTCCCCCATTTTACAAGGTGAGGAAGATGAGGCATCGATGCAGTTAGTCTCTTGCTCAAACTGACACAGTTAATAAGCAGCAGATCCAGGATTCTATACCTGTCAGCCTGATTCTAAAGCCCATGTTCTTAGCTATGATGCTATGCTATATCACTTAGAAGAAATTGGAGGTATTTCTGAAAAGTGTACAAGAAAGGGGCAACTGATATCTGCCTGAGTGAAAGTAGTGAGTGTGAGAGGAGGACACATGAATGAAAAGCGACATCCACACACAAAACCAAAGCTGTCATCTGTTCCTCCCTGCCCCATTCAGGTCATCACACCCTCTCAGAAGCCAGGAGTCAAATCAGCATCAGAGGGTAGTCATTTTCCTACATAAACATAAGCAGGCAATCTCAAATAACCAAATCTCTCCAAAAAAACACCATGAAAATTATCAAACTTAACGCACAGGAACAAATATGATATGCAAGACCACAGAGTGAATAGGGCCCACAGAAGAGTTGGAAAGGGCTAAAATTATATTCTGGGATATTAAGAGGTATAAAAAAAAGAGCTGGCACTTATGGAAATTAAGGGGGAATATTAGAACGAGCAGCATGATTGCTGCTGCAATTAAAAGCTCAATAACTGTGTTGGATGGCAGAGTAGACAAGGCTGATAAGCAAATTAGAGAATCAAATAAGGGAACAAAACCAAGTGTTCCAGAGTGCTAAGGGTCAGAACAAAACTCAGAGAAATGGAAGACTGACTCAGAAGACCCCTCCCCCTCTCCATGACCCCGGACCTGGATGTAACCACTGTTCATATACTTTCTAGTCCCTTTACTCTTAATGTATGTGTTTGTGTGTGTGTTCTCGCCCACAGTTTTGTTTTTTTTTATACAAGTAGAATCTTAGCGCTGTCTATATTTTCTGGAATGTTTTCTTTTCATTAGTATATAACTAGAATTTTCAAATTTCAAATTTTATTTTATGTACTTCTGTTGAGACTTTTACAATAGCATCATTCATCAAAATATAAGGTATTGAATACATTAAAGATTTTTGCATACATTTTCTCAATATAGATTTTTACTAATTT
>PVKE010012732.1:0-16796 GCA_004027555.1 Craseonycteris thonglongyai
CAGCATGTCTTTCTATTCGAGCTCTATGAAGTAAAGTTGTTCCTCTAAGGCAGGACAATCAAATATGCCCTGGCTTGATTTTCAAAAGAAGGTGACATGTCTCAGACGGAACCCAAGGCCAAGATCCAGGGAATCCACAACATTTATTAATTTAGAAATCATGACTCTCCTGTAATGGGCAGGTTTCTGGATGTATGTTTAGCCCATCCTTACCCACTGAGACCAGGTTCCCATAGTTCTCCAGCATCACCTCCCGGTACAGATTCTGATGAGAAGGGGCCAGCTGCCCCCACTCTTCCTGCGTGAAGTCCACAGATATGTCCTTGAAGGTCAACTGTTCCTATAATAGCAAATAAATTCCTTTTGAGTCCAAGGAGTTCTGATAGTATTCTAAGTTCTGAGAGACTCTAAACTAATTTTACTGGGAGCTTCCTCTGGATTTGTTTGTAGATTCTCTGGAGATTACCATAAATAACTAAATACATAGAAGGACAGATGGTCATACATGCCTTAGATAAAATTAAGCAAAATATAGGGAAAAGGGAGAGCCACAGTGAGGATAGGGATGATCTTCTACATAAGGTGGTTGAGGAAGACCTCTCTAAAAGGGTGATATTTGACCAGAAATATGAATCCAATGAGGAAGAGTCATATGGAAATCTAAGGGGAGAGAATTCCAGGCAGGTAAAAAGGAACTAAAGAGATAGGGTCCTTGGCCTGTTTGAGGAGCAGAAGAGTGAATACCGGTAGCATCGCTGGATCCAGGTTAGTAAAGGGGAGAGCGGAAGAAGATGAGATTACAGAAGCCTGAGGAGGAAAGGGAAAGAGAAAAGAGGCTTTGAGCCCTTATTGTCAGTAAGACCAACACATTCTTGCTGAGCTTAAATTCTGGGGCCCTGCTGGAGTTCAATGCAAAGATGAATAAAACTGTCTGGAACTAGTCTAACCCCTTCCTAGTTCAAATACTGATAAGATAAAAAAAATCAGCCACTCCGCAGTAATGGTGTGGAGCATTGGAAGTTGGGTTAATCGTAAGTGAACTCAGGGAAGTCAATATGGCTCAGTGGGTTGAGCACTCACTTTGTAGCCCCGGGGACCAATGATCGAATCCCAGCCCTGGCCCGTGGGGACCCATATGCTGAGCTGGGGAGTGCCCCCAGTCGGTTCTCACTGGGGTAGGGCCCGGGCCCAGTTCCTG
The DNA here is from genome assembly GCA_004027555.1 of Craseonycteris thonglongyai. NCBI lineage: Eukaryota > Metazoa > Chordata > Mammalia > Chiroptera > Craseonycteridae > Craseonycteris > Craseonycteris thonglongyai. The sequence continues at coordinate 1,199 of PVKE010012732.1, forward strand.
CCCTGTGCAGCCCTGTGTCTACCTGTGGAATGAAACTATGTAGAAGGACTGATGATGTGCAACAAAGGAGACTGTTCTGGGCTTCCCACTTCTCTTTGTCTCTGTATCTCTCCCTCTCTCTCTGTCAAAAAAAAAATTAAATCTTTAAAAAAAAAAAAGTGAACTTAATCAAAGCTGTATATCAGCCAGAGCTCAGCCACAGCTCTAGAAGAAATATAACTAATCAGTCTCTCACCTTAGCCATCAGATAAAAGGGCATACGTATATATGTGTCTCTGTATATATATATATGTACACACACACATATTTAATCCTCCACTGTTCTTCTGTACACAATATCTGAACTAAAATAAAATAATGTTAGGCACGTGAATAAAGAACAAAAATCTGACCTATCATCAAGAAAATAAAAATAGAAGCAAATACACAGTGACCAAATCATTGAAATTATCAGACAAGAAGTTTAAAGCAATTATTAAAACATATTAAGGGATTTATAATAAAATATGAATAGAATAGGTAAAAACAAAGAGGTCATTTAGGGAAGAGATAGAAATGCTAAAAAAGAACTACATAAAAGTTCTACAACTGAAAAATACAATACCTGAAAAATCCATTGGATGGGCTTAATGGCAGATTGGACCCTGATAAAACAATATCAGTAAAACTTAAGACAGGTCAATAGGCATTACTAAAATTGAAGGACTAACAGAAAAATATTTGGTATAATATCAAGTGGGTTAATAAACATGTATTTAGAATCTCAGCTGGAGATCAGAGAATGGGCAGAAAAAAAATATTTGAAGAAATAAAGGCTGAAAAATTTCCAAATAAACCCACAGATTCCAGAAGCTCAGCAAACCCCCAAAAGAATAAATTCAAGGGAAGCCGGGATGGCTCAATGGGTTGAGCGCTTCGTTTGCAGCCCCAGGACCAAGGTTCGAATCCCAGCCCATGCAGACCCATATGCTGAACTGGGGTATGCTTCCCATGTGGGAGGCCCCCAGCCCAGTTCCTGCCCTGTGTGGAACGAGGCCATGTTGAAAAACTGAGGAAGTACAACTATGGAGACTGCTCTGGGTCCTCCCCCTTTTCTCTGTCTCTGTCAAAAACAATAAAATAAATCTTAAAAAAAACAAACAAAAAAACCCCAATAAATTAAAAGAACACCATACCCATGTATAGCATAGTAAAACTGCTGAGGAACAAAGTTAATAGGAAAGATAGTAAAAGTAGCCTAAAGAAGGTAGGAAAGAAGAAACAAAAAACAAGAAAAGTTGGCATAAAACAAAAGGAGAAAGACACACCACATGTAGGCAAATGATAAGAACAGCTGACTTCTCATCCCAAACCACACAAGATAAAAGATCATGGAACATCTTTAAAATGCTTAAAAGAAAGAATAGTCAACCCCAGCATTCTGTACCCAGTAAAAGATCCTCAAAGAAGAAGAAAATGTAAAGACATTTTTAGATCAACAAAAGCTGTGAGTCTTCATCATCAGGACACCTACACTACAAAAAATGGTAAATAACATTCTGTAGGCTGAAAGAAAATGATGCCAGATAGAAACTCAGAACTCCAGGCAGAAATTAAGACTTTCAGAATTGGTAAATATGTGGGCACATATGAAAGATTCATTCTCTTTTCCATTTCTTATTTTTTCTATGATACAATTTACTGTTTTTTGTTTGTTTGTTTGTTTTTAAAGATTTATTTTTATTGTATTTTGACAGAGAGAGAGACAGACAGAAAGATACAGAGAGAAGGTGGAGGGCCCAAAGCAGTCTCCATAGTTGACAGCATCAGTTTTCCATATAGTTTCACTCCACAGGTGGGCGCGGGGCTGCACAGGGCAGGAACTTGGCCAGAAGCCTCCTGCATAGGCCCCAGCAAGAACTGAACTGGGGACACACCCCAATTAAGCATATGGGTCCACATGGGCCAGGGCCAGGATTCAATCCTCCGTCCCTGGGGCTACAAAGCAAGCGCTTAACCCACTGAGCCATCCCAGCTTCCTGTTTGTTTGTTTTATTGTTTTTGACAGAGACAGATGGATGTGGGGCTGCACATGGCAGGAACTGACTGGGGGCCTCCCACATGGGAAGTTCGCCCTGGTGAGAACCAAACCGGGGGCACACCCCAGTTCAGCATATGGGTCTGCATGGGCTGGGGCTGGGATTCAATCCTCAGACCTCGGGGCTGCAAGACAAGCGCTCAACCCACTGAACCATCTCAGCATCCCTACAATTTACTGTTAAAAGTGAAATGTATGATGACAGTACACAAAGAATGGGAGAGAGTAAAAGGAAATATGATATAAAGCTTTCGTAGGGGAAGCCGGGATGGCTCAGTGGGTTAAGCGCTCACTTTGCAGCGCTGGGGACCCAGGATCGAATCCTGGCTCCGGCTCCCGCCCGTGCGGACCCATATGCTGAACTGGGGAGTTCCCCCAGTTCAGTTCTCTCTCTGTATCTGTATCTCTCTCTCTCTCTCTCTCTCTGTCAAAAAATTAATAAATAAATAAAAACTTAAAAAAAAAAAGTTTAAAAAAAAAGCTTTCGTATTTTATGTGAAACAATATAGTATTAATTCAAAGCAACTGTGATATGTTTAATAATGCATATTATAATGGCTAGAGAAACCAGTAAAAACAAATCAAAGCAGTATAGCTAAAAAGTCATTTGGAACATAAAATGGAATCCAAGAACTATTCAATTCAAAAGAAAACAGGAGGGGAGGAATAAAGTAACAAAGTCTAGATGGGACAAACATCAAACAAAGCAAAAATATACACTTAAATCCCACCATATCAATGATTATATTAACTGTAAGTATACTAACCAAGAAAGATTCAGCTACATTTAAGAAGGTCGCACTTTAAATATAAAGACACAGACAGGTCAAAAGAAAAAGAATGGAAAAGGCTACACCATACAAACAATAACTAAAAGAACACTGGAGAAGCTATACTAAATCAGACAAAGTAGACTTCGGGAAAAGGAATAATACTAGGTATAAAAGGAGACATTTCCTAATGATAAAGGGTCAGTTAATCAAGAAGACAACAATTCTATGTGTTGATGCTTCTGATAACAGAATTCAAAATAAAGCAGAGGTGAAAGAACTAAATAGATATAGACAAAACCACAATTAGAGATTTTAACATTCCTCTCAGTAATTGATGTAAGTAGATAAAAATTAATCAAGGATATAACTTTGAACAACCTATCAACCAACTTAACCTAACTGACATTTATTTAACACTATACCTAACAACTACAGAGTATACATTCTTGTTTAAACTTTTTATTTTGAGATAATTTTACATGTTAATCAATTTACATGCAGTTATAAGAAATAATACAGAGATCCCACATACTCTCTACTGGGGGCAAAGCAGAGTTTTGATTGGAAAGGGGCATGAGGAAACTTTCTGTGATGGTGGAAATGTTCTTTAACTTGATTTGAATACATAGTATATACAAATGTCAAAATAGAACTATAAACTTTAAGTGTTTTTTCCTGTATGTAAATTATACCTCAATTTAAAAAAATGTAATCTTTCCCAGTGCTAAGAAACCTATAAATATCAGGAAGTAAGGCATTCCAGAGACGTGGACTGCACAAATAAGATAACTTTTTAAATAATTAGACTATTATCACTTCTTCCATATTTCTGTAAATAACTTTGGAATACATTTCAATCTTAGAAGGTTTAGCACCTGAATTAGCTGAGCAAATTGGGATTGTAAATAGCTAAAAAAAAATTGCCCCAGATCACCAAGCAAGTAAATACAAGAGATAAATGTAAATCCTAGAACATCTAATTGCAGAATCTAAGTTCTTTTCACTTAAAACTCTTCTGTCCTCAAAAACCATCTCTTCTTTAACAGTCTTTATCACCTATTCGACAGTTGTCCTTCTTTTTCACCTATTCTTCCACCAGGGATTGAGAACACTCTGACACCATTTTCTGACACCCTGTTGTATCTGCCCAGCCTATTGTGTACACTGTGTGGCTTGACCATTTCTTCTTTGGCTGCAATTTGACTTCTGCTCTCAATACTATACTAAAGGTCAGCTCATGAGGATTACAAGCAATATGCGTACAACACTAAGAATGTCAACACTTTCTTCTCACCTACAGTTTGTTTTTGAATATGAACTACTCAGAAACAATGAGGTTTATCTTAGATACCAATTGGTATTGTTGGTTTTTAGGGGCTAATATGATATCATTCATTTTTCTTTCTCTACAGAAATTAGCACAATGGTAGGCCTAGATGTTGATTAGAAACAAGACCACTATAACAAGCATGTCAAGAAAATGAGAGGAAACTCCATCTTACCTGGAATTCTGCTGTCAAAGCCCCAGAAGTCACTCCATCCTTTAAACGTTCTCCCTGGGTCTCATCTGCATCCTGAGATAGCAGAACTGTGGCAGGAAAAGAGCCATGAGGTTCACATCTCCCCGAACCCCTCAAATAGAAGCCCTGCCTGCAGACCTGCTGAATGTGGCTCCTCTGTCAGTACATTCATAAAGAGAGACATTCAGAATGACTCAGGGGCAGACTGGAGCCTCCTTAATGAGGGTCTGCAGTGCACTGCTTTGGGCTTTACTATTTCTCAATGGTCAATCCTGGTCCAAAAGCACAGATCTACCAGGCCATTCATTTGTTCAAAGGTTCCCAACAACCAAGAAAAATCCAGACACTTCCCATGGACTTCTAGGCACTCTACAATCCACTTGAAACATATTTTTCCAGCATTAGTTTCCTAACCATCATCCTTTACCTGTTGAACAGATACACCTACCACATTCTTCACTTTCAGTTAGACTACAATATTCTCCATTCTCTGAATCACTTTCCAATGCACTCACTTTTATATCTTTTCCCCAAATCTTCTATAAAAAATCCTATACATCTTTCAAGACTCAAGTCAATGCTACCCGCTTTGTGAAACTTTCTCAGATAAGTACAACTGAAAGAATGTTTCCTATTTCTTGTCTTCCAAAAGAATTATACAATAGCATCTTCCTAGGCTACCTTCTATTATTATGATTTATGTATGTGTCTATCTCCATCAATTAAAATTAGCATTAAAGATCATTATTATTTTTCCATCTGTAAAGATGCTTAGCGAAGTGCCTGCCTGACAGATGTAACTGAATTTGATGTGTTAAAGGTATGAACTAAGAGACCACATGAAACCCATGAATTCCTCTGTCCATCTATCTATCCTGAACAAAGCACTAAATGTGTCATCTTGGAAATATGTCTCCACATATTTCAAGGTGAAATGAGAGGAATCAAGCATGCCATTCTTTCCTCTCAGCAGAAGATGAGAACAAAGAACTGATATTTGTGAAAGATACAGGTTTGGGGGCTAAAATGACTGAAACTTGTGAAGGAAAACCACTGGAGGGCTTAAAGGTGCAAAAATCTTTGACTTTGCTGTCCATGAATCACATTTCCACACTTGGGAGCAGCTGGTGGGGAATATGTTGTATTCTGTCTTCCTGTCGTGTGTTATATTTGAGGATGGGAGATGGGAGCGACATGGGGCACATGTTGCAAGGAGTCTGTGCCGAGAGCACAGTATTTTCTCTCACAGCTATCCCATTCCTGAAAGCCACAAGCACCAACCCCCAAGACCTGTTTTCCCCCAACTTTCTCCCCAAGGGACCAAAGTAACAAAATGTGTACCTATCTTTTCACACACAAGCCAGACCTCCTCCTTCCCCTTCTATCCTCCCACCCATTGGTCTATTCTCACCTTCTCCTTCAAACATCTTAGTCACGTCCTCCCACAGGGGCGCCCCCTTCTCAGCCTTCCTCAGACGGTGCAGCTTCACCCAGGTGCCGGCCTCGGTGGGCAGGGTGATCAGAAGCTGCTGCATCATGACGGTGCCCGCCCGACTGGGCTTGTCCACTTCTAATGCGGAAACTGCCAGAACTCCTGCTGTGAGATTTCACAGTTGTGTGCTCCTGCTCTGATCACATCCTCCTGCCCTCAGGACTCCGGCATGTCCCTGTGGCACCAGAATCAGGGGACTCCTGGAGGCTGATGCGACTTTACCAATGCTAAAAAACTCACTCCTCTCTTAAATGAAGTACTGCCTCCGTGGGAGCCAGCCAGTTGAGTAGGTTTCACAGTGTGCCTCTGCCTTCTCCTACAGGAGCAAAAGACAGGAGATGAGAGGTCCAGAAGCAATGATCATATAGCCAGAACTCCAGAACTTGCAAAAAATATATATATTTAAAACTGCGAAACCTCCAAATACAACGATTTGGCACCAATGTGGGAATAAGTATAATGAATGCTCTTGGATGTGGCTCTATCTCCCAGTTTCAAACACACAAACACCCAAAAATACACAAACACCAAAGACACAAACATGCACAGACCCTGCCTTGTCTTTCCTCCTAGTGAGCTGCAGGCATCTTCAGCCTGGATAAGACTTGAAAGTTAAGAGAACAGGCTTTGGTTTCAGACTGCCTGGGTTAGAATGACATTTGCACTTAAAGGCTCTAAGGCACCTCAATGATCTGAATTTGCATCTTCACCTATAAAACAGGAATAATTGTACTTCATAGGGTTGTGATAATTGAGACGTCAGGCACATCGTAAACCCTTAATAAACTTTATTATAAACCTTGTGCTTTAATGCTGCATCACAGCATTATCTTTTCCAGTTATTTTTTAAACTTACTTTACTGTTTTGAGAGAAGGTGAGAGAGAGAGACAGAGAGAAGGCAAGACAGACAGACAGAGAGAAGGTGAGAGGGCCCAGAGCAGTCTCCATAGTTGCACATCATTAGTTTGTTTGTTTTTGACATAAGTTTCATTCCACACAGGTGGATGTGGGGCCACATGGGGCAGAACCAAACTGGGGGTCTCCTTCACTGCCATCCCAGTGGTCACCAGTTGCACTGCAGTCCAGTATGTGGGTTTGCACAGGCCAGGGCCAGGACTCAATCCTCTGACCTCAAGGTTACAAGGCAAGTGCTCAACCTATTGAGCCATCCCGGCATTCCCTCAAGTTGTTTTTTAAAAAGAATGAGTGATTACTATTTAAAGGTCATATCAAGTATCTCAACTAGTGGAATAATCACATCTTAGCTGCAGTTTTCACAAGGGCAGCAAAAAAAACATCACCACCCACATGTTTGTCTAGCAGCTGGCAAGTCCTTAACCTCCCTGTTAAGATGTATCCTGGTTTCAGAAAATGTTAAAATTGAGGGAGAGGGCTATGTCTTCAAATGGAGGAAATACAGTAATTCGAGTATAATGAGGCCTACTGCATAATTGTTTGTAACAGGCAAATTTGGAACAGACTCAAGTGAAACATCTGTTATCCAACTCCCAGCATCTGAGCAGGTAGGTCCCTCCACAAGGACCAGGTCCGGTGTATCTGGGGCCTCAAGAATAGTCCCAGCTCCGTGGAAAGGAGGCCGACCCAACTTTTTGAAATTTGTGGGGAAGGGTATGTGGTTGGTTTACGCGCCTCTCTTTTTCTGTGACTGTTGAAGAGAAAGGAGCTGCATCCTACGAATTGGAGCATGTGGGAAATATGCTGCCTCTAAATATATAAAAAATAAACGTCTTGTTACCGAAGTGGAGAAACCTATAAAACGGTTAATGACAGAGAAGCTTCCTTGTGAAGAGAACCCCCCTCCCTGCTCCCAGACGAGCCTCCCTCGGACTTAGCGCCAGCAGACACGGGGGGTGTAGCCTCCTACTCACCAGACGGGCCTTGGACGCTGGTAGGACCCCGAGGGGAACGGGATGTGAGGGCGATCGCTCTTGAGGCTTCCAGCTCCAGAGGGTGTCTCTTTAGGGCAGGACTGGGTGGTAACAGATTTTGTTCTTGCCCAGCCTTTTATAGACAGACCACATCCCCACTCAACACAATCATCCTTAAAAACAAACAAAAACCACCCAACGTTCTCGTTGGCCTCGGGACTGGAAGTGGGTCCTCTCCAAATTCCCAACGAGCGGCGGCCTAGGGCGGGTGCTGTTGCTCCACATCAACCCACCGACCCTCCAAGATGGTCTGCCCCAGCTGGACCCCCCGGAGCGGGGCTGGGGAGGCCGCAATGGGCGGGGTGTCCTGCCCCGGCTTCCCGCAGACGCGTGAGGATACACCTCGCCCGCTGCGGCTTCGATGCGGTCAAGTGCACACCAGCGCTCAGCCTCCAGGGACGCAGCCCGGCGTCTCCCGGCGCCTCTGCCTCCCGACGCGCCCCCTCCGTTGCCAGCGCCCCTCCGCGGGCCACCCTCACGCCGGAGCGGGTGGGTCCCCGGGTGCGGCCCACCCACGGGGCCGCGCTGCCCCCGGCCCGGCGCCGCCGCGTCTTCCGGCGGACTCCGCCCCGCCCCCGGTAGGCCCCGCCCACGAGGCCCGCCCACGAGCCTGCCAGCTCCAGGTCTGCGGAGTCCGCCCGAAAACCTGGAAGCTGGACGCCGCGGAGCGCACCCCGGAGGGCTGCCCAGATGCAGGGCAGCGGCCACCCAAACCCACCTCCCGGGTTTTCCTGTCAGTGGTCAGGAGAGACCATGTGGCAGGCCAGCTCTTTGCTTTGGGGAAGCCCCTTCTCTGTCAGTTATTCAACACCTGTCTTAGTGCCTGTGATCTGCCACGCAGTGTTACAGGCTCTGAGGATAAGAATGCAGTCCCTGCTGCCTAGACCTTAATTCCAGCGAGATTAAATAGGGGAATAAACAGAAAAATAGATAATATACCAGCTGATAAGGGCTATGAGGGAAAGGGAAGCAATGTGTAGAGTGGGAGATAGAAGATAACTGAAGCTCCTTTCTGGCAATAATAGGCTAAGATATTTATATCAACCCACTTCAGAAAACAATATTTAAAAGTCTAGAATATATATATATTCCACATTCTTAAAGGTGTGTGTTAGTTTGCTAGGGCTGTCATAAAATACCACCAGCTGGGTGGCTTAAATGACAGAAATGTATTTTCTCACAGTTGTGAAAGTTTAAAGTCCAGGATCAAGGTCTCAGCAGGGTTGGTTTCTCCTGAGACCTTTCTCCTTGGCTAGCACATGGCTGTCTTCTCCCTGTGTGCTCACTTGTTCTCTCCTTCCTGTGCTTGCATGTCCTGGTCTCTCTGTGTATCCAAATTTCCTCTTATTTTAAGGACACCGGTCAGATTGGTTTGCAAGCTTGTCCAACCTGTGGCTGACATGCCACATGCAGCCCAGGATGACTTGGAATGTGACCCAACACTAATTCATAAACTTTCTTAAAACATTATGAGATTTTTGTGTGTGATTTTTTGTGTTTGTTTTTTGTTTGTTTTTATAGCTCCTCAACTATCGTTAATATTAGTGTATTTCATATGTGGCCCAAGACAATTCTTCCAATGTGGCTCAGGGAAGCCAAAATGTTGGACACTTCTAGAACTTTAAGGCATACCTTAATGCCTCATTTTAACTCAATTATCTCTTTAAAGTGACTAAGTTTAATCACTGAAATATGTCATTAAGTACAGTCACATTCTGAGGTACAGGGGGTTAGAGTTTCAACATATGAATTTTGGAAGCATACCATTCAGCCCATAACAAGGTGTCTAAGAGATGGCAAGACAGAATTTCCAGACCATAATCTGGAAAGCCAGGATCCACGAAGGTCATCCAACTTCTTGGAACACTGGAAGATGCTTTTGCCCTGAGGCATTTACTTAGCTGGAAAATGATAATCCCCTTTTGCATTTCAAAGAAGAAAAAAATAAAACACAATGTGTGGGGAGTGAAATAAAAGACCCTCTGTATAATAACTGGGTCCCCAAAAGGCTACACCCTCTGGATGAGGATGATGAACTGGAAGTAGAACAGTTTAAGAGGAATTTAGTCTGAGGTCGAATTGCTTGTCTGAAGTTTTGATCTTGGTTTCAGGTAGCGTCTGACAAGATGCCAGCAGATGCCTGGCAAAAGCAAACACAAATCCTCTTTGGAGAAAAGCATTATAATTGTAGGCCCTAAATTTTTCTACACATAACTTTTCATAGAAATGTTAAGTACAAAATTTGGGGAAGCCAGGATGGCTCAGTGGGTTGAGCGCTCATTTTGCAGCCACAGGGACCAAGGATTGAATCCCAGCCCCAGTCCCTGCAGACCCATGTGCTGAACTGGGGTGTGCTACCCATGAAGGAGACCCCCAGCTTGGTTCTCACCCCCAGTTTGGCCCCTGGCTTGAGGGAGCGGGTCTTCCATGTGGGAGATCCCAGCCCAACTTTGTGGAACAAAACCATGTCAAAAACTAATGATGCGGGGAAGCTGGGATGGCTCAGAGGGTTAAGCGCTTGCTTTGCAGCCAGGGAGACAGAGGATTGAATCCTGGCTCTGGCTCTGGCTCAGGCGGACCCATATGCTGAACTGGGGAGTGCTCCCAGTTCAGTTCTTGCCAGGGCCTGTGTGGGAGGCTCCTGGCCCGGTTTCTGGCCTGCGCAGCCCCTTGCCCACTTATGGAGTGGAACTATATGGAAAACTAATGCTGTCAACTATGGAGACTGCCCTGGGACCTCCCCCTTCTCTCTGTCTCTCTCTCTCTCTGTCTCTGTCAAAAACAATAAAATAAATCTTAAAAAAAAAAAAAGAAATGTTAAATACAAAATTAAAGATAAACAAGAGCACAAGGAAATTAGACTCTTTTAGTGTTTCAGTAGAAACACAACACAAATAGACATGCGAAAACAACTTTTGAAATCATCAAATGCAGACTATACAATAACACATTTACTTTGTTCAAATAAATAAAAGATAACTCAGACATGTTTGGCAGATACCTGGAAACTATAAAAGTGATAGAGCAAGTATAAAAAAGAACTAAATAGAAATTCTATGACTGAGAAATACAATGATAAATTAAGAATTCACTGAATGCAGCAGATTAGATATAGCTAAATAGAGAATAAATGAAATGGAAGGTAGGTCAGGAAAGATGATCTAGAATGAAACATTAAGAAAGAAAAGGATACAATATACAGATGAGAGGATAAGAGACATAGATGATACAGTGAAAATATCTAGCCTAAGTTTAAGAAGCTAGGGCAGAAACAGTATTTGAAAAGAGATGGCTGAATATTTTTCATTACCTATGAAAGCAACCAGATCACAGACATAAGAACTCATATAACTCCCTAACAGGATAAGTGAAAAGACACATTATAGTGAAACTGCATAAAACTGGAAATAAAGAGAAAATCTTAAAAGTAACTGCAGTGGCTCCTCCCTCCAATAGCTGGAGACTAATTTCTCTCCCCTTGAATGTGAGGCAGACTCACTTCTAAAGAATAGAATGTGGAGATGCTGGGATAGCTCAGCAGGTTGAGTCCTGCTTTGCAACTGTGAGGTCTGGGGATCACATCCTGGCCCTGTCCTGTACAAACCCATATCCTAAGCTGTGGTGCAACTGGTAACCACTGAGATGGCAACAAAGGTTCTTGCCTCCCATGCAGGAGGCCCCCAGTTCGGTTTCCGCCTGTTCTCAGGCCCTGCATCCACCTGTGTGTAATGAAACCATGTCACAACTAATGATGTACAATTATGGAGACTGCTCTGGGCCCTCCCTTCTCTCTGTCTCTCTCTTTCTCTCTCACCTTCTCTCAAATAATAAAAAATACATCTTTAAAAATATATATAGATAATACTTTTAAGTGTTAAGTTAAACTAAGTTTAAGTACTAAGGACTATCTTTTTATTTTTTATTTATTTATATTTATTTATTTATTTATTTATTTTTATTGCTTTTTGACAGAGAAAGAGAGAAATACAGAGACAGAGACAGAGAGAGAACTGAACTGGGGGAGCTCCCAGTTCAGCATATGGTTCCGCATGCGCCGGGGCCAGGATTCGATCCCTGGTCCCCGGCGCTGCAAAGTGAGCGCTTAACCCACTGAGCCATCCTGGCTTCCCCCAAAGGACTATCTTTGAGGAGAGGAGCGATATTCATTAACATTAAATTTATGGGGGAAGCCGGGATGGCTCAGTGGGTTAAGCGCTCACTTTGCAGCGCTGGGGACCGAGGATCAAATCCTGGCCCCGGCCTGTGTGGACCCATATGCTGAACTGGGGAGTGCCCCCAGTACAGTTCTCTCTCTGTCTCTGTATCTCTCTCTCTCTGTCAAAAATAAAAATAAATAAAAATATATTAAACATTAAATAGGTATAAAATGTACATTGTTGGCTACAAAACTTATATTACTGAATATGAAAACCTCTTATAAATTTACAGTAATTAAGACAATGAGGTAGGTATTGGTGCAAGAATAGGTAAACTGAACAATAGAACAAAATAAAGAATCCAGATTCATTTTTTTTATTTTGGCAGACAGAATGAGGTGGTTCTTTGACTTAGTATACTGCACTAGGTTCTTTGATTTAGTATACTTTCATACATAAACATGGTACCTGAATATCTCTTTCCATGTTTGTCTCTTGTATTGACTAGTAAGCCAACAAGAGTGTGGGTCTTGTTTAGTTTTTGTTTGTTTTGGTGTGTTTGGTATCTAGCAATTAATACAATGCTAGGCACACAGAACTAATTTGTTGAATGAATCTATATTGTAGGGACTTCATGATATACTCAAGAGATTAGTATGTCAAAAGGAACACCTAATGTAATATCCAGTATGTTAGTAATCAATCTTACCATAAGAGATTATTGCAAAGGAACAGGTTGAGCAATTTTGGTTATTTGGTCATTAACTTAGCCTACATTTATATAACAATGTACATTATGAAGGCTGTTCAAAAATAACTTAAAACCTGCAAAAACTTTGGAGGAAATTTTTTCATAGAAAGCTCACTATATTTTAAGCTGAACCTAGGAAATCAAAACTCAGTGGTGGGAAGCCGGGATGGCTCAGTGGGTTACGTGCTCACTTTGCAGCGCCGGGGACCCAGGATCGAATCCCAGCCCTGGCCTGTGTGGACCCACGTGCTGAACTGGGGAGTGCCCCCAGTTCAGTTCTCTCTCTCTCTCTCTCAAAAACAATTAAAAAAACAAAACAACAACAACAACAAAAAAACTCAGTGGTGTGCAAAAACATAAAGCAATACTCTTCATAATAGCGTTTTGTTTTACTATAATGAAAGAAAAGCATTACTATAATGACTTTCGGGCTGGTATAGGGTTTGGAACACAGTAAAATGTTAAATGTTTTGAACCTGCTAAATGTGGCAAATGCTGTATGACACTTCTGTCTGTCTAGGAGATTCACAATGCATCTAACATAAAAGACACATTAGAGAGTACAGTCAACAATGTTACAACTATGTATAGTGGCAGGTGCATACTAATCAAGGGGATCACTGCATAAATTTAACCGCTCTGCTATACACCTGAAATTAATATAAAATAATATTAAATGTCAACTGTTAAAAGGGTCTTCTAGGTTCATGTTTTAAAAGAGCTAATATTAAACAATATAATAAATATGTAAAATATATCTAGTATTTTAGCTGATGTGATGGAAAAAATAAAAAGTAGAGCAAGTTAAGGGGGTTTGGGAATGTTGGTGTTGGGGAGTAAGGAACAGGTTGCAGTATTAAGTAGGACAGTCAGGGTAGGCTTCAGTCAAAAGGCAACATTTGAGCAAAGATGAGAAGGTAAGGGTATATGATATTTAAAGAAACAGCTATTGCAAAGGCCCGATGTCAGGAACAAGGTTGGATTTCATGAAGAAGGTCTGGGCTGAGACAGGAGTATGGTAGTTTTCTTAAAGATTTTTATTTTATTGTTTGAGACAGAGACAGAGAGAAGGGGGAGGGCCCAGAGCAGTCTCCATAGTTGTACATCATTTTTTGACATGGTTTCATTCCATGGAGGTGGGCAGAGGCCGTGTAGGGAGGGAACCAGGACAGGGGACCTCCTGCGTGGGAGGCATGCCCCAGTTCAGCATATGGGTCCGCACAGGCCAGGGCTGGGATTTGATCCTCGGTCCCTGAGGCTGCAAAGCAAGCACTTAACCCACTGAGCCATCTCAGCTTCCCTGGTAGTTAGAGATGGTATTTTATGTCCTAAGACTATATGAGATTATTGTTCTTCCATGTAAGAATAAGAAGTTGAACTTGGCTTACCTCCAATTATGTTTGGAAGGATGCAGTATCTATTAAGTGTAGTGAAGTACTGAGTCAATTCCTCCATTTCTTCTCTGATACTTCCCTGCTTCAATGTACCCCCTGCAGTCACCTTCTCTCTAGTTCTTAGTGAGCCCTAGATGTGTTGTTCTGGGGGCTGTCTCAACAGAAAGCGCATTGTCACACCTAATACTGTATGCTTATCAAAGGGAAAGTTAAAAAATAAAATAAAAATAGCAACCACCAATCTCAATATATACATCTTCAAAAAGTCATCATATATATTAAAGAAGTATGGTCTAGTCTTTTTAGGTGTAATAATGGCATTGCTGTTGTTTTAAGACTGTAAACCTTTAAGAGATACATCCCAAAGTACTTTTGAATGAACAACAAAAAGCATCATTATACACTGAAGTCTTCATACATATCTCCATGAACAATTCCCAGGTTTTCACAGTGGCATTACAAATGTGATTTTCTTTTTATAATTTTAAAGATTTACTTTTTATTGTTTTTCATAGAGAAAGACAGAGACAGAGAGAAGGGGATGGCCCAGAGCAGTCTCCATAGTTGAACATCATCAGTCTTCAACATGGTTTCGTTCCACACAGGTGGGCAGGGGCTGTACAGGCAGGAATCAGGCCAGGGGCCTTCTGAGTAGGAGGCATGGCACGCCCCCTGGAGCCAGGGGCTGAACGGGGGGGGGGGGGGGGCCCAAGAACCAAACTGGGGGCCTCCTACATGGGAAGCACACCTCAGTTCAACATATGGGTTCACATAGGCCAGGGCTGGGATTCAATTCTCAGTCCCCAGGGCTGCAAAGCAAGCACTTTAACACAGAGCCATCCCTATTTCCCTGGTTTTAATTGTTGTAAAAAAAAAATCAAAGGAATTGATAAGGAGATAAAACTTATGGCAATAGATATACACAAACATACTTATTTGATATTAAATGAGTTTCTTGCCATCATTACAGATTACTCTGTAACAGAAATGGCTAACTACAACCCTTAGATTAAATGTAACCCAACACATTTCTTAAATAAAATTTATTGGAACACAGTAACATCCATTCATTTAAGTCAGTTCTCAACTAGGGACAATCTTGACCCACTCCTTCCCCAGGAAACACTTAGTAATGTCTGGAGACATTCTGAGTGGGGAAACTATTGGCATCAAGTAGTTATAAGTACTAGCATCTTGTAACTAGAGATACTGCTAAACATACCACAGTGCACATAACAGCTGCCCATAATAAAGTACTCAGCCCAAAATATCAGCAGTGGGGGAGACAGGTGGGAGAGCTGGAGGGGCGGGGGGAGAAGTAGGGAGAGGGCAGCAAATATATGGTGATGAAAAGAGAGGCGATTCTGGGTGGTGAACACATAATGCAATGTATAGACAATGTAATGTAGAATTGTACACCTGGGAAGAATGTAACTGTTATCAACCAATGTCACCCCAATAAATTTAACAATTTAAAAAAATAT